>DWNR01000119.1:0-25795 GCA_018250455.1 Polygonus leo | reverse complement strand
GAGGCGAACATCTTTGTCCTCAAGGGTGTTGCTACCCTTCATCTGCCCTGCATCTTACCCTGCATCTGTGGTCAACTTCAAGTATGATTGAATAGAACTCGGGGATGATCACTAGTGTCCATGGGCGGCAATGACCACTTACCATCAGGTGGACTGCATGCTCGTTTGCTGCCTTAAGACTATAAAAATAATGTCGTATCGGATGACTTGACTCAACTGAAGAAATTTATTAGTCAGTTTTTAAATTAAATCAAACAGAAAGATTCTAAGGGCAAACTCAAAATAAATAGATACTTTGATAATTTCCCTTTATGTAAAAGGCAAATGTCAACTATGTTCTAATATTCACATAACATCGAAAAATCAGGGGCACATAACTGATATGTGAGACCCAAAATCTGTGTGAAAGGCCAAAGCTCACCCTGTCTGATTAGTAGGTAATAAAATAAAGAATATACCTCAAAACTTCTAAAGAGACGTGAAGCCTAGCCATTCGCACAAGATCATTTATGAATTGTGACGTCACTTATGGCTTTCATAGTTTTTAACATAAATTCTCTTGTAAAAAATGACGAATATAAAAGGAGCTGAAATGAAAATCTTTTAATTGTTTTCAGGTGTCAAAGTACATCAACAAGGCGCTAGAGGATTACTTTCCGGATCCGGATGTTCAAGTGATATCGGAACCAGGCAGATACATCTGTGATTCGTCTACTGTTTTGTACTGCAACATAAACAATATCAAAAAAGTAAGTTGTTAATGCAATTGAAGTAGCTAACGAGCCTATAGTCTACCTGGTGGTAAATGCTGCAGCTCATGACATACCTACGTGGCAAACTTCTACTCGTAATATAACTGTAAGCATAGTAACATTATAATACAATTGATTACTTCAATGATAAGAACGTATGGTCTGAGGCAATAGTGTAGCTCCAGCTCCACAAATATAGATGTAAGTTAACATTGTATTTTATGTACATATTATTGAAGGTGTTATAGAGTTTATTTCGCCGTTTTTTCTTCATAACGAAACACCTTGGAAACGGCTTTTTGACTTTCAAAAAGAATTCTCTTATGAATCTACTTTGAATAAAATAATTGGATTTTGATTTTTGATAAGTTAGTTGAAGATATTAATGTTTCCTATATTACGGTTCCGAAATCAAAAGGTGCCATTGAAACTCTATTACATAGGCTCTATTCGTCCCCCTATCTATCCATCCATCTGTCTCTCATAAGGTTGTACCTCTCGTAATAATATACAGAGCATGTATGTTTTAGCTATACCATATACTCCCAAATAAAATCCATCATATTTACACTTCATTTCTTTAACATTTATGATGCCAACCGAACACAATTATGAGAGATGATATAAGTATTTGCTCGATTCGAATTGATTTTTTCTTCAGTCCTTTTTCCCAACACATAATGTGGATTAAAAGGTAGCAATACATTTTACAGAGATAATAACGAGAACAATATTTGGTTTTTCATTTTCAGGTCAAGAAAGACAACGAAGTCATGAACATGATATACATAAATGATGGATTGTTTGGAACACTCAGGTATAATGAGCCCTGGCACACCGTGGAGAAATTTAAGGTAAGTAATACATCCGCTGTCACTCCGGATAAGTAATGATCTCATACAATATGAAAAGGAAATCAACTGCTACATGATAACTGTGTTATTGTTTTATATTAGTAGCTACTCTATCTATTATCTATCTATCTCTAACAAAATGTTATAATCTTTATTATACATTTATAATAAAGATTATAACATTTTGTTGTTTATAAACATATTTTGAGGAGGAACTCTAGCTTACTATTTGAGAATCCAAGTTTTTACACGAGGGTCCGGATTCGAAATCCAGCAAGCAAGTCTATTTTTTTGTTTCAAATTATGTACGTATTTAAATTTTGATTACCGCTTGTCTTTCGGGGAAGGAAAACATCGTGAAGAAACTAACTCGATTGTAAAAAAAATAATCCATAGGTTTTACAGCGCGGTGGATTACGGTCTTAAGTCCTTCTCATTGTAGGGTGTGTGCCCAGCATGGGGACAATGTAGTGTTGTGATGATGTGTATTTGATATTTTTAAAGAGGTCTAAATTGTTTTAAACAAAAAAATCTACTACAATGCAAATTGATGTCAGTTTTGGTAGAAGCGATTAAGTTATCAACTTTATCGCAATAATAAATAGTTGTACCGATTAACTTACTTTGGCAATTAAAAGCATATTAATAAGTGGTAGAACTCATACTCTTTGGGGTTGTACCACCGCCACCCTCATGATCCTTTGCGACGCAATTCTTGCGCTTCGATTTAGAGAGGTGTGGGTGCCGGCAATACTTACATACGGAGCGAACATCTTCATCCTCAGAAGTAGCAACGCATCCGTGTTCAACCTCAGGTCATGGGCAGTGACCACTTACAATCAGGAAGACTGCATGCTCGTTTGCTTAAGACAGCGGACTTCCATATACATACTCGCAGGCCCCCAGGGGTCCGGGAACTACAGGTTAAAAAACACTGGCTTATACGATAAAAGTTTCATCCTCCAGATGTCAGGCCACAAAAACGAGGAGGCTACAGAGCTGTCGACGCTGTGGGGCCCCACGTGCGACTCCACGGACCGCATAATGGAGAACTGCACGCTGCGGCTGGCGCGCTGCTCGCCGCTGGACTGGCTCGTTTTCTCGTCGCAGGGCGCCTACACCTTCGGCTTCGCGACTGACTTCTCCTGCCTCCCCAAGCCGCTCATCCGCTCCGTAGTCTCGTGTGAATTATGGTTCGTGTTTCAACTATTTGTTTAGCATTTGATATTTTTAATGATTTTAGTTTTAAGGTATACCGTGACCAAAGGGTGGCAACGGTATTACTTCGTTGTCCGTCCGCCTTTACATATCCGATTGTATGCGTGTGCGCTGCACGCTTCATGGATAAGGTTTTGTGAGTTCGCCTCATTTTGTTGTGAAATTATTTTAAATATTCGTATTGATATTATGATATTAATGATATTGGTGTTTAAAAATTTTATATTGTTAATTTAAATATTATGAAATTTTAATTTTAACACTAACATTCTACGTAACAAATTTTCACATGTATGTATGCACTCCCTATGTCTGCCATTTTTTGCGAATATAAGTGCGTGGACTTTAGATAAAAAAAATGGAGACGTTTCATTAAAACTGACATAAAACACTTTTATTATTTTTCTCGTGTGATTTCATAGAAAGTATATATCGTTTTCTGGGATCGATATCAATCAAATTATATTAAACTCAAAGTACACTCTCAATAGAATTATATTTGAAAGTCAATACCTAGCTCCGCTTTCCAAAGTGGTCCGGTGGGGAAAAGGAAGCTACAAAGGAAATTTCACACCTAGAATCTTTCTTTAAAAATGTACTTTACATTGCTAATGCGCCTTTTCTTTAAACATAGCGTAGCATTCCAAAATTAATAAATCTATTGAACATGTTTAATTAATATATCTACCAAATAATATATTAGTGTCTAAAAAATAGACACGAATTACATACATTTATTATTTACACGTATTTTTTTATTTCTCACTCCACAAGTAAAATCATAATTAATATGGACATGAACAACGGGGAAAAAACTGCATTGAAAAGTTTATTTCTGAAAAAATACGAAGTTTTTTCTTGCGAAAATTGCAAAAGGAAAAAAAAATGCATGGAATTTATTTATTACACTTGAGAAATAAATCGCAAAAAATAAAATTAATATTCGTAAAAATCGAAATTCCTGAAAATAAATTACAGATTGTTTAGCAGTTGAGCACGTTTTGTTGTATAATAGGCCAAGTATTATATGTTTAATTCTTAGAAGAAAATTTTGCAATCACACATTGTGAGACCCGATACAGCCATTTATTGATTGATCGTTAATGTTAATATTTAAAACACTTTTATAACATTAAAGTTATTATTTAAAAATAACGCTTTACGTATGTTGTATGATTGTATCGACACTTTGATTTCAGGTCGAAGATCAAAAACAGCACGGTGTTTGGCCCTGGCGACTTCGACACCGCCCCCGACCTCAGCACGCCGCTGCCGTCCACCATGCCGCGGGTCTTGCCCAGACGTGATAACTACATCACGTCATATACACTCAAATTGTAATAAATATTAATCAAAACGAAAGTTACCTAATACTTATATTTCTCTTACTTCAAAATAACCCAAGTTTATTTTAGTAAAGACGATTAAAATTTATTTTTCACTTATTAATAAAAATAATGTTTGGGTGTAATACTTATATTTCATCAAGTTCAAACAAGCGAACAATATCAAACTGAATTGTTTTTGTTTATTTATTTAACGTATTTAAGTTAACCTCAACCTTTGAATAAAGATAATTAAAATGTACTTGTTATTTATTAATGACTAATACTTACGTATAGAAAGCTAGGGAAATATACGTAGAGAAAATACGAGATATACGTAGGGAAAAGGGCAGTTAACACGACTTTTTATCGTCGTTGCTGTAAATGCACATCTGTAATCTACTTCAAATCACATCCTATTTGAGATAATATTCTATTTCAACGATATTTATTATGTACAGACGAAAAGTAAATTGCGTAATCATAATCCTCCGTGAAGCAATTCTTGCGTTTTGGTTTGGTGACGCATGTTTGCCGGCTATAGTTACGAACGAGGCGAACATAGTCCTCAGGGGTAGTAACGCATCTATCAACATCAAGTACAATTAAATCATATTTCAGAATGATTACTAATGTCCATGGGCAGCAGTGACCGCTTACCATCAGGTGGACTGCTGGAAAGTCTTTTTACTATTGTAAAATATTGTTGTACTTTTTGAAGTACCTAATTTAGAGTACCGATCGCCTGTATTCTCTAAAAGCTTGACTTGATCACAGGGCTATATCGTAATGCCTCGTTTAACGTGAAACGAGTTCCTCCCTTACCATTACCATTCAAAACAGAACACCAGTATTTAACGAGGTTAGGATTATTTTGAGTAAGAAATTCCGTCCGTAAGGATGATAACAGGGTAATAGAAGAGAGTAATGGAGCAGCATATTTCAATTATTTAACTTCGAAATAATTTCAATATTAAAAAAAACTGAAATGGTGGTAAAACTCGTGTAGTTTGACCAGAGAGAGGTTCCATCGCCACCCTCATAATCCTCCGTGAAGTAATTCTTGTATTTCGGTTTGAAGAGGCGTGGTTGCCGGCTGTGCTTACGAACGAGACGAAGATCTCAGTCCTCAGGTGTAGCAACACTTGTGGTCACCCTCAGGAACTATTCAAACGTACGTGCGACCACATACCATCAGGTGTACTGCACGCGCTACCTTTTATACGATAAAATATTACAACTAATTCAATATGGGACAAATGTTGAATAACATTCTAAGCTATTCTAGTAAAGGCTAGGAGTCAAATTACAATTATTTGAAATTAGAAAGCCTGTCATACCTACAAAACTACATGTAGAGTTCCAAGAGTCTCCAGAAAATGTGTATCAAAATCTATTACTATCCCGCTGCATCGTCTCAAATTGAGAAGGATTTAGTCAACACCAATTCAAGCGCTAGCCAATTGCGAATGGATGGGATACACTCTTCCATGGTAGGAGTTTCACGGAGTTTGAAATTTACTTGTGATATTTTCCCTTACCGAAACGCTATTGATAATAAATTTCTAATACTCACAAAGCTGTCTAAATTAGAAATGCATTCTTTGGATTCCAACCTCCTTTCCTTATTTTAAGACGCCGAAATCTTTACTAATTTGAATGCCGATATAAAATATATAATGTCCCCTTAAAACAGGCCGGAAATCAAGAAAGGGCGGAATAACCTGAATTAAATTTCTGGGGTAAAGTAGCCGTAATAATTATCTTTCATTCGCTTTATCTTAACCCCATGCCGGTAATGAATGGGACACATTAACTTTAATTAAAATGGTCCCTCTGTTCCAAATTCTCAGCTTTTTTCACGCTTTCCGCAAAATCTATTGTTGTAAGAAAAAGAAAAGGACTAATTCGGCCTCATATTATTTTACTGATTATTGCATTATAAAAAAATTTATTGTCTCGCATACGCATAAAGAGTCTTTGGAAATATCTGAAATATGAACTATTCGATTTTTGTTTCGTTCTAGCGCATGTGTATGTCTAGTGTGCGAATTCAATGCAACAAAAGATGGTTGTTTCTATTCAAAATGTTATCTTATAATCAAACTTGTGTTTCAAATTGCTTATTCATCCACTGTTCGTGGCGATTTATGCCTTAATCCACGCTGCCGGTTATGTGTGTAATGGGAGGACACACAACCCTAATTTTCCTATATGGTCTTTCCTTTGCCGAAAAATAAATGATTATTATAAACAAATCAAAAGTTACATTAATAATATTTAAGAAAAACAAACAGGGGTACGTGCCTAGAATTCGAACCTGGACCCACAGCATAGCACCGAACTTTAACTAATATCACTATCTACCGGGGCTACTATAATAGCTCATTTCATATTTTATTATGTAGGCTGTTATCATTCAATCATTATCAAAGAAAGAAATATACTTCTTGTACGTTTATTTTTCGTATTACCTGCTGATGCGAAATTAGATTGAGTTTTTTCGCCGCCATTGTAATTTTCCACTTCCATGAACTTTTGTTGAACATTTCCTTTTAGCACAATTTCATCCGAACTTTCGTATACCTGAGTGTTCGTTATTTGTTGTATTTTACATTTTTGACAAGTGTTACGCAAATGTTACGCTTTTAAGAAACTGGAACGTTTTGGTCATCTAAGTGATTTACATTTTATGATTAGTAAGTATGTTACATATTTGGTAGATCCATAAGTACTTATTAAAAATATCTCCTCGTAAATGAGAGACCCTAAACGTGTTAATTATAAAAGCAAGGCTTAATGTCTTCCCAAATAATTTTTTGAATCTTCCAAATGAGAAAAAAATTAAAAGAGAAAGGAAAACCTTTTGTGCAGTTCCTATTTTTTTATTACATTCTGTTCAAATCCCATCCTATTCTGAAGCACACAAATCTAATTCGTAGCTCAATTAAAAAGTACAGCGAATAATTTAAGTAGTTTTAAAAGGTGTTGCATTTCGGGAGTGCATTGCTTTGTGAAATTTTGAAATTTTCCGAAACAATTTTACTTTAAATTGAAATCTAAGCGCCGCTTCGGCTTTAGCAAAGCAGAAATTTTTTAGAAACCTGTTTTAAAGATAAATCTTTAATGGTAATCTAATAGGACGAAGATCCATCACATCCATTTCCAACGCGTAGCATATGATTTTTAGCTTTTTCCATTTTGTGTGTTAATGACTACATAGATTAAGATGCTAAAGCGAGATTTAGCACCCCAGGAGCAGCAACAAATATGTGGTTGACTTCGAGAAGAGCTTCAGTCCTATCCGTGCTTAAAACAGATGTCTATGAGCGGTAGCTATTCTTATTTTATTAACGGACTTCAAAAATAAGTCACTTATCAAGTCGAGAAGGAAAAATATTTTATTATTTAATGTTTTACTGTATTAGATGATGCCTAAGGCCTTTTTTGTTTTATTTTTTAGATACTGTGACTTCCCAAATATACTCAAACGGAATATTAAATGCTTGAATGTTATAAACGGAATTTACACACTAAAACATATAAATTAACTTCGGTACCAGATGAACGGGCCGTTATTAGGGACTTCTTAATGAAAGTAATTCTGCTCAAAAAGCAATTAATTTCTCAGTAAAACGTAAATTTGGTGTAAGTGTAGTTTGCTCCGAGGTTCCCTTAATAAGAAAATTACTTACGAATAATTACACATTTCGTATAATTTTAGTAAAAATATTTAAAGCAACATTGTTGTATGGGATGCTTCAGTTGTAACAAGCAAAATATGCAATGAGATTTACAACTGGAAGATATTGCAATACTTTATAACATTTGATTTCTCAAATTCAGTAGTAATTTTGAATATTAGGATGAAATTACAAATGTAAATAGTACAAGTAATAAATAGAATTGTATGTAGTACCTACTTTTAATTATTCAGGTTACATATTTAATTTAATGACCTCAAGTATTAATTACTATGTCCTTCGACATACTCAATAATCATTGTTTCCTCGTTAAGCTAATGAATCAGCCTGTGCCTGGTCTCGCACACAAAGTCAACCTCACCGCACTCCGATCCAAATTAATTCAAGCTATACTCAGTTCGAATCGCGTAATTATACACAAGATCTCTCCCCACAACCCTCCTTAAATTACACATTCATAACAGTCCCTTCTACGTTATATTGTACGGAATATTGTACAAGGGCAATTTACTTTTAAGGTCCGGAATCGAATCTACATTCTGCTAGAGTAATAGCGGTCAGGAAAGCAGACACAAGGCCCCGTTTAGCCCTGACTCAGCCTAATTTGTAAACAGTATAAGCCCGGACCGTGTACAATATTCCATTTAACCTTTTGCCGATAATTGTTATAAAAAACTGTAGATTAATTGACCGGGTTTTATAGAATTACAAACAATACAACACAATTTTACGGCTTTACTTCTGATCATAGTTTTATCATCTTCTAGGAAATAGGAAATATAAATTTAATCTAATAGGATTTTAGATATAATACGGATATGGATTTTTATAATAAAACAAAAAAAAATACATATGAATATTTATTTCTTAATACAAAATTAACAAATGTGAATAAAATGATAGCGAATCTATACAAAAAGTAAACGTTAGCTTGTCTGTCTTAGTCTCATTCTGTGTGAAGTCGATGAAGGCCACTTCTGATAGAGTTCTGAACTTTTTACGCCGATGCTGTAAAAGAAATGATATCATTTAACCAAAAAAGCTAAACATGTGTAATCAACCCTAGAAAATATTGAAATCCTTTCTGAGATAGAAGAGAGATGCTTTTGCGTTATCCTTTCTTCTAGTACTACCAGAATGATGTCCGCATGTGTTTGAGTATCGTCGATAACACACAAGGTTTTTTTTATAGTATAAAGGTAGGAAACGAGCATACAGTCCACCTGATGGTAAGTGGCCACTGCCAAGCACAATAAAAATACCTAAGTTTGATCAAAGAGGCGTTGGTACGACGACTAAGATGTTCGACCGTCTTTTGGTCACAACTATTTATGTTTTTGTTTTCCATATTTTGATTACTCGTGTGGTATATAAAGAATATTTGATTTGATTTGATTTGATATTCGCCTCGTGTATAAGTATAGCCGGCAAGCACGCCTCTCCAAACCGAAACACAAGGATTGCTTCACGGAGGATTATGAGGGTGGCGGTGATACTTCGGTCAAACTAAACGAGTTCTACCACCTGGCGAATTTACGGACACCTGATTTGTTTTACGGCGGATCATAAAAGTACGGATAGCAAGATATGGTCTAGACTTTTCTAATCGGATTTAGAATGAACTTTCAGCAAGTTGGCATGTTTTAACACTTGGCAACTAACCATTCTAACGAGGGGTGAATAATGACAGAAAACGACCGAGTGTTGACTGCCAACATTTTAATTGCACAAGTCGGAAACAAATCGCATAAGTGCTGGCTTAATCATCGTTATTGTTGCCAGCTTATGACATATATAGAAATTAAATCCAAAGGGCAATATATGTAGATCTTATGCAAAACTGATTATATTTAATTTGAGGTTTCTGGATAATGGAAAATTAAGCAATAGTTCAAATATAGAAAAGTTAAACATAAATCTTATTTGATATAATATTTGAGTGGAAATCGTTTATGATCACAAAATAATCTATATCTAAACTTAATATTGTAAATGTGAATGTAAGTTTGTTTGTTCGCTTTCGCGCCAAAACTACTGAACCAATTGCAATGTAATTTTGTACACAAATAGAATAAACCTTAGGAAAGGACATAGGATAGTTTGGATAAGGAATGAAAATTGGTATGAAGTTTTATCATCGTCAAAGATAAAAACATATAACTTTTAAATTAGGTTTTTGTTTGGAAATGAAATAAATATTTACTAGTTTTTCACATTTTGACTCCGATTATGCAAAAAATACGATTTCCCGTAGCAAAGTCTTCTGGCCTTCGCTAAATAACCGAATGACTGCGGGCGAAGCCGCGGATAAAAGCTAGTATCAAATGTTTATCATCACCTCTGCCTAAAATAAATAAAATACTTAAAATACGAACGGTATTGGTTCAGTTATGAAAAATGCGTGTACTGCGTTTGATTTTATTCAGTTATTGCTTCACAAAAAATGGGTTGGTTATAAATGGATAACTCTGTCGCATATTGTCAATAAAAATGCCGACGAACTTTTACTGAATGTAATTTAATGGTATTTTTCATTTTTTTAATTGCCGGAATTGAATTGAATTTTATTGTTATACTCCTGGGATATTATTACTTATGGTTTCATTTATTGTTCATGATTGTCTTCCCCATGGCATGGCCTCCCCATATATATGACATTCAAAAAAATCTGTATTTTGTTCAAGATGCGTGTTTTGTAGGTTAAGAAAGTGAATCATATGCGATACGACCTTAAAGTTCGTTCTCTTCTAGGTAACCAAGGCAAGAAAAGAAAGCGACACAATTTGAAATAACAAACCTTGAACCGCTGGCGGTGCCGCCGCTGGCTCGGGTGCCGGCGCGGGTGCAGGTGCTACAACAACCGTAATATTAATTTTTATATTTAACGTAATGACTATTTAATCATTATGATAAAATTACGATACTTAACATACCCACGAGAACTCAGAATTCTGTATCAAACAATGTAAAAAGCTTCAACCTCACCAATGTAGGTAGACATTATTTACCAAAAACTACAACATCAATTTGCACGATACAAATTAGATTATTATTATCAATAATAAAAATGTCCTCAGTTTAACTTGGCTAAAATTTAATAACACATGTGTATCTAAGTATTATAGGTACTTCATTACATTGGGGGTAATCCTACGATATATCATGTACTGAGACCTGAGACATTATTTGTACAAGAAAATCAAAGTGACAGAATTGTTACCTTCAGCCGGGGCGGGTGCGGGGGCGGGCGCGGGGGCGGCTGCTGGAGCAGGTGCTGGAGCTGGAGCACCTGAAAGCATACAAAATGTAGCTCAACATTTTATTCAATAGAAAAGCGAACTTAGATGCGGTGCGATGTAAATATTCAGTCTCTCATATTCTATAACATTTTTGCCACGTTCTGTATGCAAATGTTCTGAATGCTTTATGTTTATGATCTTCGATGCAGTCAGTGAGTTAGTTATAACGAGTGTATAATGAATTGTAGATAAATGTTATATAATTACTTTTAGTAGAAATGTCTTTTTTTTTGGAATTTAATGCCTAATATTTCAATCTGTAATTTTACTGTAAATTGATAGGTCCATGATTATTACGGCGATGGTGTCTCACGGGGCCTATCTATACTAATAATATAAAGCTGAAGAGTTTGTTTCTAGGTTTGAACACGCTAATCTCAGGAAGTACTGGTTCGAATTGAAAAATATTTATTTTTATTGAATAGTCCATTAATTGAGGAATGCTATTAAAATATTGCAAAAAACGGGGAAAATTTGACCCACTTTCATATATGACGCAAGAGAAGTTGCGCGTCACAGCTAGTTATAGTATAAGACGTATTCACATTAGAATCTTTAGCAATCATAAAGACGTAATAAAACAAAGACAAAAGGTAAAATATGGACTCTTACAATTCATTGATGGAACTGATAACATTTTTTCTTTTTCACTTTTATTTCAATATTAACACTCATCAGCTCTTTTACCAAAATGTAATTTAATTGTGATTTGAGTATTAGGTAATTAACCTCTTCAACTTATTCAGGGTCGCGGATTTTTAATACGTAGGAATTTATTTTAAAAAAATCCGCTTTATATGTACTTTAATAAATAATACGTCAATAAATCAATTTCTATTCAATTTGTGGATTATAAAGAATATCGCGATCTATCAATATGATACCTGACTACCTTAGTAGGTAGTCAGGTATACAAAATAATTACAAAATATTAGTTATAGTATAGTTACTATAACTAATATTTGTGATTTGTGAGTATTGGTTCCCATAATTGTTTAGTTAAATGAATTTTCTGGTGATGTGAAGATCGGTGATGTGAAGAACACTGTGACCTAAGTAAATGTTAATTACTAAGCATTACTAAGTAACTAAGTATCTAGTAAGTACTAAGTAACTAAGTATCTTTAGATTTTCTTTTACATTTCGTTTCTGAACTGTACAAACAATATCTATCTTTTACTACATTTTATAATGAACAATTCAATTTTTACCACAGCTTTAAATTTTTTTCAAATGTTAATAATGAATTCAACTGCAATTATCGCATTAGTTAACTCGAATTTCGACGTATCTAGAACTAACATTAAAATGATACAATCGACAGTACCTAATATGCAATTTTCTTTCAACTATACAGCTATTGTTAGGTACAATGTAATGACGAGACATAATTATGTTCACAGTTTACATTCAAATAAACGTATTTGAACATAAAACCTTCGGCTGGAGGAGCCGGAGCAGCCGGGGCCGCGGGCGCTGCAGCTGGAGCACCTATTAAATTGATTTTAGTTTGATTTTCATACAAATAACTGAACTCGCAGGACGCCTAGCAGATGTGAGACATCAAAATTACATTGTACAGGAAAAATATTACATTGTTGCATACATTTATAGATAACTAATGATAATAAATATACAATAAATGTAACAAAATAAAAAACGAAACACTTTCAAAATATGTTAAATACCGAAATACTAGATTAAAAAAAGCAGTCATTTTCAGACTTGCCACATTCGATGTTTCACATCATTTAATATAAATGATAATTAGTATAAATTCTTATAAATTTCCTAATTTGTCTACTATGTTTTTTGTGTAGATTCTATTTTCGTTTCTTTTGTTGTTGTTTTTTTAATTATGTCTATTTTGTTTACTCAGTCAGAACTATATTATACTTACAGTTCAAATTACCAAATTAAATTGATTAACGTGATAGTTTCACTTAAAATTAAATGTATATTATATTATATATAAGAAACCCATAATATGTGAATATAATATATAAATAAAATATGTGGTGAACACTTTAATATGTGTAATATTTAATGGAATCTGTAAGTACACTATTTTGTACGGTGATTATGTACTGTTTGTAAATTCGCACCCGCCGAAGAATGAAGTTCCATCCACATCAATGGGATTCGTGGTAATCCTCAACTTTTTACCACATACGTGCAAGTAGTAGAATGAGCTTCCTCTCGAGGTCTTCCCAGATCGTTATGAAGAACATGGAGTTCTTCAAAAAAGATGTGAAAAGTACTCTCCTTTAAAGTGTTGCAAATGTCCATGGGCGACGGTGAACACTTACCATCTGGTGGCCTGTCTGCCTTATTGCTAAGTCAAAATATAAAATAAAACAATAATAAATAAAATAAATGTAAAGCAATGAAAACCACAAAAAATATACCAGCAAGTAAATGGAATAGTTTATACCCGATAATTTACGAATTATAAGATACGTCTTATTACAATATTATTTTAAATGATATATTGATTGCTAGGAAGATTTTCAGGAAAAATGACACAATAAGATCCATTAACCCTAAACAAGAATATACATGGCAATAATGTAGGAGGACAAAAAAATTCAAGAAATGAAAAATTATAAAAATTAAAAACTTCAATGTGGTGTTTGTAATCATTCAGCTGAGAACAGAACCTTTCTCCCTCTCTCTCCCTCTTTCACAAACAAACTGTCACGCATTTGTTCAAGGGATGAGTATTCAAAAACCTGCGAGTACTCGTGGGAAATAGATGTACAACCCCGAAATTCAACTGCTAAAAATGTCAAATAAACTTAAATCCAAACGAAAGAAAAAAATCAATGTGACTCTTTGGATATGATTTTGGTGAAACGATAACATTTCTTTTGCGCAGCTAAAATAACCAACAATTCGCAGTGCCTGAAAACACTTATCGACCTTCAGTTGGCGGAGCGGCCGCACCCTCGGCTGGTGGCGCTGCAGGCGCAGGCGCGGGCGCTCCTGTTTCAAGCCAATAAATCAATTAACCAGAAATAACTTTACATGGAATAAAACTCATCGAAAGTGAACTAATAAACAAAAATGATTTGGAGATATTCACAACGTTTAGCACTTCGGGAAAATACATGTTAACAAAAACCTTTAAGATGCAGTCGATGATGATTTTAGGATCCGGAAACTACTTCCATGGTCTTCTTTATAAAATGAGAGCAAATTGAGGTTGAAAGTAACCAAAAATCTTCTTAATCTAAATTGTTTAACGATATGAATTCGATGATGATTACGCACTATTATAATACTATACAAAAGGACAATTACATGTTAAGAACAACTTTCCCCGGTTATAGAAAAAGCATCAACAACAAGAATTTAATGACGCTATGGACCCTAACCAACACTACTGATATAGGTGGAAACGCAGTAAAATGACATTAAGCAAATCCTTAAAATTGTGTCATTGCAGCTTTTGTAAATGGCTTAATTTTGTAATGGTTATGTATGTAACGGAGTATCCACAAGGAAACATACTAAAGTGACATACAACATTATTAGGACGTTTTATTTTGACATAAATTGACCTTCTGCTGGAGGTGCCGCTGCTGGCGCGGCTGGTGCAGCTGGCGGTGGTGCTGGGGCTCCTGTATTTATGGAGGATAATTTAAAAGACTGCTACAGAACCACCTGGCTTAAACTAACGACTGGAATACGTTTGTACTTGCTTTTTAGGTATTAGATTCTTTTTAGTTAAAATAAAGGAAGAACTGATCATATATCAAATATAAATAGGTCAATGTAACAATTACATTATATCTACGTATATAGTACCGTTTTCATTGTTAGAAAAGCATCGAATAAATTGGAACACATGTAGAGGGTATTTGAATAATGCTAACTGGTAATGAATTCGATTATTAGATTAGGGAGAAATTAATTACTAATTAACTTGATAATTAGATTAGAGAGAAATCAATAATGATTAGATAGAAAAGGAATAGAATTGAATCATCTTTAGAGTAATAAAGTATTCAGTATACCTTCAGCTGGTGGTGCAGCGGGCGCGCCTTCTGCCGGCGGCGCTGCAGGAGCGCCTGCTGCTGGCGGCGCTGCAGGAGCACCTTCTGCTGGCGGTGCTGCGGGAGCGCCTTCAGCCGGGGGCGCTGCGCCTTCCGCTGGTGGCGCGCCCTCAGCAGGCTGACCCTCGCCTTGTTCCTGGATAATTTATACCACTAGATATGTTTCAAATTTTATATAACTTGGTTAGCAACATGCTAGCAAATCTATTTACAGCATTTGTAATTGCCAGCTGAATGCGATGAGAATTAGCGACCGTATCATTTTATGGAGCAAATGATTATTATAAGCATGAATGCTACCAATTGATTGAATAAAGCATAATGAGAATAATATATATTTACTCGTAGTAGTGTGGATATGGCCCCGCCTGCTAATATTTGTATATTTTATACTGTCACCCAAGCTAAATAACTTGACACTATTTATCAAAACAAATAATGTTGGAATATTTTCAATGGTTAAAGATAATGCAAGAATCCATAAAATGTCTTATATATTCAGGGATCGATAGAAAAATGACCTTAATGAAAGTAATAATCGTTGGCGTCATTCGTTATTTATAATAAGAAATGGCTTTCACAGCACCGTTACCGTTAATGTTCGTGAAAATAGACACCCTTCGCGCCATTTTAATGAACCAGATACCTAAAGTATCTTACTTGCGACGAGTAGAAACGTTATAATGATTGTGTAAAGAATGAATGAATTTATAAAATTAAAGCAAATTCACGAGATTGGCATGTCACTCGTTCAACATTATTGGAAAATAATTTTATTCAGATCCATTTAATTAAAGCCACAATGAATATTAATAGATTAATTAACTGGCGGAATAAACGAGGTCTACTTGATCGTGCAAATTTATATTTGAACAAGCTGTGCGAGAGGCGTTGTTCGCGTGAATTGATTTAATGATAATTATGTTGATTTATACAGGCCCTTAAGGACACATAATTGTAAGTAGTTGCGGAGTTCAATATCATCAACAATTTACATCACCGTTGATTCCAGTATATGACTATATTTAGGTAATATAGATTACTGTTCAGATTAAGAGTAGATTTCCTAGTTTTACGCCTCTGCTGTGTAATTGGCAGGACATAACATTTAAAATTTAATTTTAATCACACAAATTACAATTCTTAAAAATACTATGTATATTTTTCTTCAACAATTCACACATATTTTAATATAATTATAGCCCTGTACTGATAATTGCAGCTGAAATGTTTAATTATCGAATGCGATGTTACATTCCGTTACTAAATGCTTTTTCATATCCTTTCAACCGGATCGTGGTTGGAAAACGTGAACATGTTATTATAATGAATTGGAAGGCTTGATCATAGGTTATTAAGTAAAGCTATTAAAAAGCAAATAAGATTTAGTTCCTGTCGAAAAATGTGTGTACAAAAAACATTCACCAAATTTAAAAGGTACACGACGTCGCACATGACGTTAATGGATCACTGCCACCCTCAGGTAAACAAATATAAACAATTTGCAATGTTTGGGATCCTTCATTTTGTATTTTTACATAAGAAATAACATGCCGTCCCAATGAACGTATGCAAAACCAAAGGCAGAGGTCAGTGTACTCTTGTTAAGTTTAAAGCTGCATTTGGAGACTCCTTATTTCTCAACTATTGTTGTAGTTGATTAGACTTATGTAAGGTAACGGTCTTACTAAACCCTGCACATAAGAACGCTGCTTCGCTTAACTTTATTAAAGATAGGATTGGCAACTGAACACATAAATAAATTTAGAGGGCAAAAATAGTTGTACTAACTATTGAAATATATAAATACTTGCCTCCTACTACGATTACGAAATGTATTAAAGGTTAGCTCCAGTAATTTTTCAATCCAGATGATAAAAGTTCTAGTAGGGTCAAGTTAGTAGCAAGAATATACAAGTAGGTACAACTCAAAGCCAGCGCAGCAAGAAGTTTGAAAGCAAGTAGAAATATAAGCTCTAAGTAAAATTTAACTTACCAACAATATTCAACCGTATATAGAGTGGATTGGCTCCAACGTTTAATGTTAGATAGTAAAAGTTTCACTGTTTTCTCTTTTGTTTTCGCATAAAATCTCAACAAAGAATCATTTTAATCTTTATTCAAGAGAATAATAAACGTAAAGGAAATCTTTTGCATTAAAGCACTTAATACAAGAACAATTGTTAGGTAAGGTATTTATATTAGTTTTAATAATCTACCTAGCCTTGTTTTTTGTAGATGAAGTTTTTAAATTCCTTTCGTGTTATTTTTTCCGTTGTGTACTTAATTACTTTCAAATCTACTTTAAAAAAAACTGTGAATGTTGTGAATTTTTAAACCTAGACAGGTCTTCTTGGAACAGTTACCTTTATCGGCATGCCTAGCCTAGTAATTTTGTTCTAATCACTGTATCCTAATATAAATCTGACTTGACTTTTTTGTCTCATAATTTAAATTTTATATCAGTAACTTATCTTCGATTAATATTGTTTAAATAAAAACCGCAATTTTTATTGCTATGCGATACATCTTATGAGAAATATTATTGATAAAAACTTGACATTATCTACTACAGAAGCGTAATTTGGAATGCCTCATGTACGAAAGCGCATCTCAAAAACTACTCGTAGAACTCATTCCCGGTACCGCTATTAGTGGAAGCCCCAAATTTAAACTTTGTTACTTTTTCGTGCTCATTTCATAAAATAACAAAATTAACACTGTTTGTACGTGACTGCCCTGCCATACACTACAAATTAACTGAGTAAGCTTAAGCTTAGTACCCGGGCAAAATAATTGCTACAAAATGCCGCAACTTGAAGCTAGAGTGCAGTACACACTTTTGTAGGATGCAGTGACACCTTTTTGACTAATTTTTATAAACTGTTAGGTCAACTCATTATAGACGTAAGGCTGTTACTACAGCGGTATGTAGCGTAAGGTAATTTACTATTAATAAAATTTACTGCCAAATACTAAAGGTGGGATTTAGTGGTTATCGTGAATAAATTTAGAGACTTAAAGACATTTAAATGTAATACCAATGTAGATTACAAATAGCGCTCTGTCGACAGCAAAAGAGCTGTCCCGAGCAAGTGATCAATTGCACGGCTGTCGATAATGCAAATTGACTCCTAACTTTTCTAAAGATTTTAAAACAAAGGGGAATGGAAATCTTTTGAATATACTATAAGGATATTTTTCAAATATATATTTTCGGGTTCCATATCCAAAGGGTGGAATCGGATACGTATTACTTAGAATATTTTGACCGTCCGTCCGTCCGTCCATACGTCTCTCGCAGGTATTACAGAATGTGAATAGTTATCCTGCATTACATACTACATAATGTATGCTGTAGTGCAATACCTAAAGTCGCAACGCCATCTGTTGAGAGCACTTACAAAATACATATAACTCGATAAATAAGATACGAAGAAAATCTTGTCATCTCCTTTACCAACTTAAATTATACCCAGAAAAATACTCATTACATGGCGGTTAAAATTTACAATAAACTACCAAAAAAAAAAAAGGATTCAAATACCGAGAATATGTTTAAAATAAGACTAAGGAAATTTAGAATATTTGCCATAAATAATTAAATAAAAATCAAATTATTTATTACCATTTGTATGATTTAGTGAGTGTTGTATGGCATAAAGTTACTTTCACCGTTTCTTCTCTATAGCAAGAACACCTTGTGAAACGGTGGTAAGTGTTAAGCATCCCCAAACTGTTATCGCGAATAACTGCTCCGCACGCCGACAAAATATAAACATAAATATTGTACCGTTAAGTTACTATGATGTAATTGTATTTACAATATTGTGCATGAAATTATTTCATTTCACTTCGGAAACCTTCACATGGTAATCCTTATTGCACTTGGTCATTTATTACCTTACTCTAACTTACGTATTTTCTACTTACAAAGATATTCTATCGTGTAATTTTGGTGGAATATCTTTCGATATAGGAAACCTTTTGTTATTTAAAGTAATATGTTTGATAATATTAATGTCGCTACCTTCTTGATCGAGTAATTTTATTACTTGTCGCTTTCAGGGATAAGCCAAGGTTCTTTATAACCTACTTTTCCCCTGTTATATATACATTGTGTTTAGATGCATTTTTATAATATGGAAGAAGCAAACGAGATTCCAATCTATCTGATTGTAAGAGGATTACCGCATCTGGAAATTTGTAATAAACCTCAAATAGAATCAAAGCTACCCGAGATCGTCTATAGATCCGTTGCTGTATGTAAGGGCTACGATTTGTGTCTTGTATTGTACTTGTTTGTCTTGTTGTAGACCACATTCACACCTCTCTAACAACGTAGTCCGAATCTGCAATGTATATTGCTCATACCCATATGGGTATTTACATAAGTCAAAACCTAAGTTCACAACTTACTTTTTTGAAACACAGCAGTTCCACGCGAGACCCATCTAAAATGATATAGAAAACCCAAAAAAAATCGTGTTTCGTCACGTTTTAACATTTAGCATCCAACTGAAATTACTTATTGTATTTTGAGGGAATGGGAAATTTCAGTTATGTTAAAACACATTTATTTTAAAGACTTACATAAACAAATATGAAAACAAAAACATAACAAGTTGTATTATTGACATCATCATGTAGGGATAGGATGTATTTTTAAAGTTGTTTCAAGTCTTTTTCAGAGTTTATGGAACATTCTGTTGTTTGTACTTACGGTGCACTTTCAGGAAATAATATTATTTCAGGATTATACATTATTATATTACTATTACTTTAACATAAAGACATCTCTATCCTCTTGAACTAAATTCGCTTTCAAACTTAATTGTCTATGTCTGTAGCTTGTAGTCTGAATGCATTTATTTCTCAACAAGAGACTGCCGCTAACAACGAACTAATCCCGAAGCACTACGTTTTCCATTTAAACATCTAAGGAAAATCCGATTAACTTCTTTTGCTTATAAAGAAGAATTAATGAAAAAGCTTTTTTCGCATTACAACTGCTTTTTAAGCAAATGTTGTAAAGGATACAAAGTGATATTCAATGGCATAATTTACAACTCCGAACAAACTACATATTCCTGCTATCAAAGTTATTAATTTGATCACACGCGGGAGCTCTTCTTAACTGCCCGCGAAATCAAGTTAACTACGAGTCGTCTACGACCAATTTGCCTACCAGCACACTCTGATTTTCCCTTAACTATATTGTAAAGTTAAAACTTCAAAGCATTCATTACACATAGAGGAAAACATTTAGGAGAAAACGCATTTAGGGGGATAGGAAAGGTCACAAATGATATCGATACATGTAATATAGTACAGAAAATTAATTTTATTAAACGTATTATTAACTTACAAAAACATTATTTAATAAATAAATAATTATAAAAGTGGTATTGACGTGTTCGAAAGATGGTCGGTCATAAGACAATACATATACATTAATGATGAACTACGGCTAGGAAGGCCGTGAGTTCGCGCCGTATTGGGAAGTTTATCACATGAAATTGATATATACGGCTGCATTGGTCTAATAAGGTCACATAGTTTATAGTGGGGGTAATTAACACTTCATGCCTCAACCTCTTCCTCTTTTACCTTCTGATCTCCCGGCTTGCCCTTGGACCAGTCTGGTTTTTTCTGTGGGAAACATAAACGATTAATTTCTGTTCCTTATTCGGGAGTCGCCAGCGTAAAATCAAAGTCAAACCAGCAACTCTCACGAATGACTTTCCTTTGAAGTGAGTAATAACGCTGTCACTGACTTGATGGAATTCTCGTACAGGCATTACACATTGTATGTACATACATTTAGTAACCGACACGGCAAAGAGTACAATAGAACTCCTTTGATAAGTCATTCATGCGAGTTGTGTAACGCTGACGACTGGTAAAATAAATACGGCTTCAACTTTGGCGTAAAATATCTTCGTGTACAAAAAAGAAATATGTTACACAGAATCCATACGATAAATTACGCCAAAAAGCAGAATTATGTACACAGTATAAAGAAACCAAACTTTATATGTACAATTTGTAGTTTTCCGTTGCACTGTGTTGAGCCAGTAAAACGAATGGCTGCTCCTAAGTTCCTCCATTACAAGTGAACAAGTGATCAATAATGCTTAGGACTTTGCGATCGCAACGGGGCTACTATGGACGACTTGGTGGATTTGAGTAATATACTTTTATTTAGTTATGAGTTTACACCAATTATTGATTTAAAATAATAAGCATTACAAAAGATTAATTCGAGTCACAAATTGGAACTACTCACATCTTTAAGTATGTTTGTTCCTTTTTTCCGAGAATAGCCCGTACATATAATACATTTAATTTGTGAAGTTTCATCATAAATTCAAATTATCATAAGCAATTATCAGAAACCACAATAAAGAAATATAGCCAAATGAAATCTATTAATACTAAAACCAAGTACTGAAGAACAAATGTGTAGTTGTCCGTAATAGCCCCCGCAATTTTCGCTAACAACTTGCGCCATTCGTTTCCGTGGCTGCAACCGCAGCTAATGTGTTCTGCTAATGACAGAATAAAAATCTCTGACTTAACACACTCCACCGCACATTTTGTACAATAAGGTTATATTCATGTCATTCCACCTTTACAATGAAAAATATTAAAAATACAAATGAAATCTAATTATCCAAATTATTTGCAAATTCACGCAAACAATATTATAATTTTCATTTGCCTGCGAACAACTCTAAAGACAGACATCCGGTATATAAATGATATACTGAATGTTTTTTTTTAATAAATGTCTCCGAACATACCCAAATTTCCGAATGCTCTTCATGCAAACGTTTCATGTTAGAAGAAAGAAATGAAATCTTAAAAAATATACAAAAAAATAAGATGACATTTCAATTTCATTTTGTACGATTTTCAATGTCAATAGTAAGTCGTCCTTTAGAAGTAAGTTAAGAAGAATCGGTAATCAACAACATAGTCTTGCGGAGTGATTGAATAGTAATAAAAAAGTTATAGAATATAAGAAGCGATAATATATAGTTTTGTACAAATAAATCTATTACTATAAGCGTGTTCAACAGCGCAATGAATAAGAACAAAATAATATACAAATATACAGAGTTGCCGTCAACTATTTAACATACATCTGTAACATTTAGTAGCGGAATACAGATATTTTGTTAAATAGCTGACAACAAAATTAAACATATATATACAAAACGTCCTAATGTCGTTCTCTTGAAACCCAAAAGAAAAGCATATTTCAAGTCCCATACGTGAAAACCTATGTAGTATATTCTACTCTCAGTAGAAGTAAGTGAAAAATACAGTGTGCAATAGCTGATCCAATGACACTGTATTTCTAGTGCCAAAGATCGACTAAAGAAATGCCAGATAAAGAAATACAGCCAATCACCATTCTATCAATGGTTTTTTCAAAGCTGTGCCAGAATAATAGTGAACATGCTCCGTGACTCTCAAAGTCTAAATAAAAATCTATGCTCGGAGACTTTATACTTATTTACCTTCCCTCCAGCACCACCCTGTGAAATATCGTATCTTATAACAAATTGAAACGATACAAAAATATCTTTTAGAGTGCCAATTTCAACTTGGCTCAAATGTTGTTTATTATTATACTCAATGATGGATTGTGGCAAGTCCCCACTGCAAAAACAACAAAACAATTAACTCGATTAAAATACTTGGAGTGTCGGATTACAAATTGTTTTGCTAGCCAACCTAATTAAGCCACTTTTCCGAACATCTCATTTAAAAATTTTGTTGTTTTCACAAATGTTTTCCAGAGTGAGAGAAGTGTTAGTGTTAGTATCGAAGAAAGAAATTAAAAAGCGGATTTGAACGTTAAACCCTGATCATTATCTCAATAGATATCATAATTTAATGGAGGATATCGTAAGCTTGTGGATAAAAAATTAAAATCCAAAGTAAATACGGCAAAAATAAATGCAAAATCTTAGCTGAAGCTCTTGTGGGTAGAAGCCTATATTCATAAATGTTATTAACTTCTCATTCGCGCGTACAAGGTCAAGCTAAACTGAACGCGACATCCAAACGTTCTCACCTTTTTTATATTTCTGGTTTGGATATTATTAAATATACGACAGATGTATAAATAATAAATAAACTTTATTTTTAAATAAGTGAAAATTAAAAGTAAGTCATTATTAAATGTAGAGATGTGGAAAATATATTATATTATTATTAAAACAGTATAATAATATTGTAGATTTCGTCTTTAACTAGGTTAGAATAAGTTACTTCTTCCCGATAGCCCAATCAGCTTTCTCTGCTTTCTTAGCCTGTAGAAATACGAGTAAGAACCATTGTATATGTATTACACAAACATTGAAGATCTACTAAACTATCAAAATCTGTAATCTGCAACTTTCAACCAACCGGATTACGTCTAAATCATAAATAAATAAAGAAAGAATGAAAAATATGAAAAGTGAAAAAAATGTATAGAATTGTGATTGAATCATATTTGTATTAATTTTGAAAGTAAGACAGACAAGTAACAAGGGTTATGTGTGTTTTAATGCATCACAGATCGATATAGAAAAGATTGTAAATTAATAATTATTCAAGAAAGACTAAATTATTTTAGAGGTTTAATTTCTTTTGTAGTCAATAAAGATAAATTATGAAGCAAAACCTATGAAGCCAATTTGTAAATTTACGGAAAATGTGTAAAATTTAGTACTGGTAAAATCTAATCGCTTATTTTTCAAAAACTTTTTCATTTATTAGATTCATTAGATTTTTCTCTAGACATAAAGAACAAATATTTTTTTTTGAGATTTTAACTTGGGAAGTATATTTACCTCTTTGTCTTCTTCTTCAAGGGTGAATTCCTTCTTTTTGACAACCTTCAATTGGTTACGGAAGTTGAACTCTGCCGCCTTCTTCTGCAGCTTGGCGAATTTGTTCTCATATTTGGACACCTTCTTCAGTGTGGGTTTGACGCTAGAATTGGCAAAATAAAATTTATAAGGTACATAGAGTACGATTTTTTTATTGTGTAAAGGTAGCAAACGTATGCAGTCCACCTGATGGTAAGTGGTCACTGCTGCCCATGAACATTAGTTGTCATCCCCAAGTACGATTGACCTAAGGTTGACCACAAATGCGTTACTACCCTTGAGGACTAAGATGTTCGCCAATTTATAAGCATAGCCGGCAACCACGCCTCTCCAAACCGAAACACAATAAATTGCTTCACGGAAGATTATAAGGGTGGCCGTGGTACCTCCCCGGTTGAACTACAGGAGTTCTACCACCTGGCTAAGAAACTAACACACTCAAACTGCGTAATTTTCATTGACACGTCTTCGACATTAGAAACTTGCTTTGATGAAATTATACTGGAGTCTGAATAGCTGAAGGGATAAACATAGGTACAGTCATAATTTTAATTTTCTTTTAATCTACCTAAAAAAAGGATATTGATCTTAGGAGATAAACATAAGTTCTGTTATAATTTGAATTTTAATTATAAGTATAGAGTAAAATGCGAAATATGCATTGAACCTTAAAAAAAATGAAAAATAAAATAGAGACGGACATATTTATATTCACTATCTGTGTGGTTTTCATGTAAATAATAACTGATTTTAAAAAAATATTAAGTTTTTCTACAGCAGGTCGTCGTTTTTTAAAACTCTTAAGGTTCAATCAATGTTATCACAAAATATTGCTTACAAATTATAGCAAGCGTTTATTAAATTTTAGGAATTATTTTTACTCGATACTCTCTTCCTACCCCGTTTGGGATTTGGCGTGAAGATGTGTGTGTGTGTGTGTGTGTGTAGGAATTCCCTGAGATTCGAGAATCAGATCTTGATGTGATAGTGATTCCAAAGTGATATACGAGTATGGATCTCAAAAGTGATAGTACGAAACGGTACAGTACAGCTTTACTGAAATATCACAAGCCCGGTCTATTCAACCTTATTCTATGTATGTTGAATGTATGCACGGTTGAAGAGTTCAACCACGGTTTCAAAGGCTTCCGTTTAAGTTTAGACCCTTTCGTCAAAATGGTCAGAAGTTGTATGGTACATTAAAATATGAAATAATAATTTGAAGTAGTGTAAGGTTTTTTTACATTTTAGGTATAACTAGAGGTCGCCTTGTGCTCGAAATTCGAGCATAATAAAAAAAGTCCTTACAATAAAGATTGAAATAAAGAAAACCGTTTTTTGCATAAATTTTATAAATAAAAAATATATGCATATGGCTATAATTATTGTTGACATTAAATAACATAAAGTCAGGTTGACAACAGACTTTACCCATAAACATGTATGAGTCAAATGTACGGTAGTATGTGTAATGCTTTTTTTATTAAAAATAATGTATTTATAGTGCAATTATTATAAAAATATTAGCTTTCTGCACTTTTTCTCCATATAAACTTTAACCCTGTCAAATTTCATACTCTTCCGCCTCCGTAAAATTCACGTATTAATATATTGATGACTAGCTGACCCGGCAAACGTTGTTCTGCCATATAAAATATTACTGAATTTCCTGTAGGAATGAACGTTTTTCCCGC
>DWNR01000118.1:0-25826 GCA_018250455.1 Polygonus leo | reverse complement strand
GTTTCTGGGTACAGTAGTTTCGGCTGTGCGTTGATATGTCAGTCAGTTAATCAGTTTTGCCTTTTATATATATAGATAATACTAGTATTTTCCGTTCATTATTGTTTTCAGTTTTTTATATTTTTTAGTTTGATATGCTCTAAAAGCGCGTTTTTTTAGTTTTTTTTTAACTATATTTATTAATGTCCGTTTGCTATTTCTATCTTACATAAAATGTAAATATAATTTTATTTCTGTTATGGTAAACTATTATCGTTAACCTTTAACCATAAAAAGTGAAGCGAAGCGGTGTTTTTATGATATAACGTGTGGGCCGGACTAAAAAAAGAGCGGTACCTATCTAGACTATATTGCTGTCCCATGTTATACTTAGATTGAACCAAAGGAACGAGTTATACACGAGTTCAAAATTCAAATTGAAGACATGGAAAATGAGGAACTGAAACTACTTAATGTCAAACATGATCTTGGTATGAAATACGGGTTGTGTCTAGAATAATAAGTAATCATATATATTTAGACACAAAAAAATTACAGCTGGACTAATATCTAATATAACTTATTGTATTTTTTCATAAACAGATAGAGCCTTTAGAACGTGAAATTAAAGAGAAAAAGTTGCGTACACTTGAGTTAGAAGAGTCTCTAGAAACTCTCCTTAAACAAAAAGATTTTCGCGGTAATCAATTATTGTTGAGCTATCAGTTGTAATTTTTTTATCACGTTGTTAGAATATTATTAGTCCCATGGAATGCATTAGCTTAAATGACAATTAAATTGAATTATAATAGACACCATTTATTTGCAATTTGGTTTTTGGCAGAATGTGTTTCGCCATTATTACATTAACATTAATAATAATTTGATTTTGCATAACTACAACTGGAATGTGTATTTGCCTTGTTTTCGTACTGTAGGCAATTCAAACTAGTATTTTGATTACTATTTTTTCTTCTTTGGTAATTTTATAATAACAATTTACATAGATGCACTTTGATATTGCCACGGTATCACTGTTCTAGTAAGTGATCATAGATACTTTAATAATCATAGTTTTTCCAGTAGATATATAACACTGCATGTATGTAAGTACTAATCATTTTGACTTTGTTTTAAAATACGTTATAGCTTGTTTAATTACACCTATTCATTCAAGTTCTATATTAATTTGTAATTGCCTGCATTCCCATTATGTTTATGACATGTGCAAGTGATAAACCACATAACTTAATTATAAATTAAGTAGTTTAATTTATTTGCATTACAGAACTTAAAATCAATCAGCTGAATGAAAAACTTTCATCCGCCAGAAAGGATTTCTTTACTGAGGCAGATCGAAATTTAACCTTGAAGAATACTTTAAAGAAAATAAGAATCGATTTACACAATATGACCGCTAACTTCCAAGATCCAACAAAATTAAAACTGAGCGTAAAGGTAAGCTAAATGTTAAAGAATCTACGATTATAAAATAAACATATCAGAATATATTGTGTTCCTATTTACGTGTGTAAATGACTACGTGTCAGGTACTGTTACCTACTTATTTCAGGAATTACTATATACTTGGGAATCTTCCGAATTAATATTTTACATTCTTAGGCATCGCTGTGAATGCGAGTCAGGAGGAAGTTTAATAAAATATTTATTGGTCAGACAACATATACCTCCACAGTTTAACGTACTAAAGAGACAATAATTGTTAGTTTCTTATAATTTCAGGCACTTTTTCATAAATATGTGGAGGACATCGATTTTGTTCGCAGCCGAATCGCTGAGGACGAGGCGATTCGTGAATTCAATCGTCAACGAGATCATCTTGAGAAGCAGGTCGCCGCTCTTAAAATGCAACTAGAAAAGTCTCTAGATGGTTCGAAAAGTGACATCGGAAAAATTATGGATGTATGTCACTAACTGTTGTTCTGTTTTAATTAGCTTTCTTTATTAGACTTGTGGTTTGATTTGATTAATCGGGATATGATTTTATCGATCAAAATTTAACGGCTTCATAAAATATACCTATTAGGTATTTAATTTGTTTAATGGACAACAACAATGTTGCTGAAAATTAATCTTTATTTCTATGTGGGAACTAAGTAATTCACAAATAATTAACAACCGATTACAGGCTGCTAGAGCCTAGTGGCTCTCCTGAATTTTAGAGAATTGTGAACTTTTGCATTTTCGTACTTTAGAATTGTAATCTACGAAACCCCGCTCGGGTTTAAATGGCCTAAAATTGTTTATCAGAAAATTGATCATAATATTTCTGAACAATTCATAACAGATTATCAATCAACGGTCATTACCAATATTGTAGCCAATATGGTCGATACCAATACCAGTATAGTTTACCATTAAATGTTAGCTACCTCATTTTATTTAATTCTTCTACGATAATAACTTTATTGTGCTCGAAATATGGATTGAATATTATTTTTTTTCTAATAGGTAGTGACTATTGTTGTTTATTTATATAATATATTTTCATATTTATAAATTTAGGAAAACTGCACACTCCTCTCTGAGATTAACAACCTACGCACCGAGTTAAAATCGACGCGAACTCGTTGCTTCCAATTGGAATCGATCCTAGGACTCTCGGCAAGATACATACCCCCGGCAACCGCGCGAGCTAAACTTAAGCACGTCACCGAGGATCGAGAGAAACTTGAAGAATCATTCAAACAAAAGATAGAGGTAGGTAATGAAAGCTTAGAGAATTAAATAGACTTCTAAATGCTATAACCATTACAACGAATATTTTTCAAATAAACTTCAAGATTTTTACAACGTTACATGAGATATTTTAAAGCCCTCTCAGACTATAAAAGTATGAAATCTGAATCGATTTGGCGAAAGTATCATCTTAAATATTACCTACATAAGAAATGCAGTCCAATTGAGAATATTTAAAGTCCGTGTAAAAAGTAGGGGCTTTTTTAACATACAAATTAATGTTGGATATGTCTTGTCATAGAATGACATATTTCACCATGTCCATAGTCCATTTATCATTCTGTAAGATTATAATTTTAATTCGTAAATAAAATTTTAATTTTTTTAATTTGTGTCAAATATTAAGTGTAATGTGTCATGAAATAAAATTGAAAGATTACATTATCTAGATTAAAAAGGTTTATTTATAATGACCTTAATCCTCGTTTTGCAGGAAAGAGAAGAGATTATTGTAGCGTTAAAAGAAGAAAACGAACGCTTACTTGGAAAGGTTCGTTGTGAAGAGAACCAATGAAATGCTAACAGCTAACCTTTTATTTTAAACGTTATGTTAGAAAATTTAAATAATAAAGTTATTGATATTTTAAAAACATTCTTGTATTTTGTCATGCACACTTCAAAGCATTTTTTAAATGTTTTTCATGCACCTTCGACGCAATAATATCACATATTAGTGCTATGACACATTTGCGAAAAGTACGGCAGGGAATGTCAGCAGACTAAAGTAGTTATACTCGCAAGGGTTTTTGAGTGACCTATGACACATCAGCCGACAATATATCGCGACGCTGACTTAGCACCAAACCTTCCGTCGAACGAGAACGCGAGAATGCATACGTATGTCGCATATCTGGAGTATCTTCACACATCACATTACTCGACCGAAACTTCCGCTCGCATGGCTAAAAGACTTAAGAGTCATCTACATTTATTAAAAAATAATTGGCAGTCATAGGGTCTGCCGATGGAAGTGAAAGCTTAATATTAAAATATGACGTTCGGTGCAGGGATCAATGTTTTAAATTCAACGAAGTACACGGAGTTAAACAGCGCCTTAATATCAATGTTGATGACGCGATTCCACGCCAGTTTACCCTGCCCATCGTTGCTATATAAGTTTTCACTTCAAAAATAACAGTTCACTACTGTTAAATCCTTCGAAAATGTTCAAAATTTATGAAAGGGTAAAATAATACGATTGTATTGTATAAAACAATCTAATCGAAATAAATTATACATTTATGCCCCTAATAATGTAACAATTTAAATACCTACTAAATGCAACCCATAAAGAAACCATTGTACGATTGGTACAATACATACAATACCCTCACCTATAACTTTAGATTATATAAATTGCAATGAAAATAACTGTTAAGTAGCAATAATTATTGTTATTAATGCGTATCTAATTATTAGAATCCGATAAACAAGCAAACAAAAAAATTGTTTTCTTTCTTGAGCTTACTTCATGGATAATAATAATGGATCTTCCATTTAGATGTCAAATACATATTTATAAGTAATATTCCTAACAATATAATCAAAAATTTTGCCGACAAAAATATCCAAATACGAGAGAGTATTATTTCAGATACAATTAGTAAATACATTTATAGAACGAACGGGAGAATGGCTTTACGTCCTTTCGGGTAGTCAGGGAATTCTTTCTTGTAGTTGCGGTGTTTCCCGAGTGCCCATACAGACATCTGGTACATTCCCACGAGTGCAAATATTCCAGCTGTAATTAAATGTCAATCATTAATGTATTTGATAATTAATGCATGTGGTTATTTTAATTAACGAAAAAGGAATTCATGTTATAGGTATTTTAAGTTTTTGTGTACATGGTTGTCACTTGTTGTACTGGTTGGAACCACTGCCACACCAATTTCGGTTGCCTGCCAGTTTGTACAAGCATTTGTGTTCGTAAAAGTGTATTATCTCACTCAGTTATGTGAAAGACATGCATTTATGACCAATTTTAAACGTGCAAATGTATTATTTTAATGTCATGGAAGTCAGGTGGACTGCATGGCGATTTGCAATTTCCAATACATAACAAAAACGTATTTTATGATGACATGTAATAATCTTTCAAGGATAATGGGCAATTTATTAAAAGTACTCAATTTTAGGTTAGTTACATATGAATAAAGTTCATTTTCCATTTAATAATAATTTACAAATACATTATTATGATAATGTATTCAAAGTCAAAGGAGAGAGTCACATAAGCGGATGCTTTTGTAAACATATTTAGGTACTGAATATTGTATGGTATTAATTAACTGTCTTTGTGGTAGCAAAGCTTTTAAATATTTCAATATGGTATTAGAAATAACAAACCAAAAATATTAAATAAGGCAAATTGCTCAAAATTTAGAACTAATAACATTGGAGTTAACCTGGTATGATCACAAAATACTTCGACAATAGTATTGATTTAATTAAAATTAAAACAGTTTTTTTCTTTCAAACCTTTCAACTTACCTGGTGCACATTTAGTCAAGACGGTGAAGAACAACCAAGATCCAAATTCATATGTGTAGTTGGGACAAGAGACATAGTTGAAGAGGACGGAGAATGGGTTTCCATTGGGCATCGGAATGCGTCTCACTTTAGTGCCAGGGGGCCGCAGGTTCTTCAGTAAGATGTGAATACTTAGATTACCCAATTCACAAATCTAAAACAGAAAGCAGTTTATGATACATCATATTTACTTTAAATGTTTTACAAGATACGTAAATATCCAAAACAAAATTAAAAGTTGACTGGTTAGTAACACAAGAAAACTTGTTGTAAACATGGTTAAATATAATACAAAACATAATAACCTTGACAAGGTTGAGTGGTGTAATCATATGTCTATAAGATTCATTTAATTTCAATTTTAACATATATAAGCATATTTACATATTTTTTAAGTTACTTAGCCTTGATTTTATAAGTTATAATAAGTAGAACTGAGTTTACCTGTTATTTTAACTATTGTTTTTATAATTTTGGGAATTTTGTATTTTCAAGTTTTAAATAGAAACTCTTGCATATCAACCTCGTCACAAACATTAATACTAATGTATATTGCCAGGTGCCAGGTGGTTGAACTCGTGTACCACCGCCACCCTCATAATCCTCTGTGAAGCAATTTTTTGTGTTTCGGTATGGAGAGGCGTGGTTGCCGGCTATACTTAAACGCGAGGCGAACATCTTAGTCCTCAGGGGTAGCAACGAATCTGTGATCAAACTTAGGTATGACTCATACTTGAGGATGATTACTGATGTCCATGGGCGATAGTGGCCACTTACCATCAGGTGGACTGCATGCTTGTTTGCTACCTTTACACAATAAAATAAAATAAAAAAACTTACGGCGAATCCTGCAACTCCGATGTACAAGCAAACATTGCTTGGGGCTGTATACAAAGGATGGTTCACATGATAGGCAATATATAATGCAAACAGCCAGTAATATGTGCAGTTCTTGAACAGGTTGCGTAACGGCATGGTTCCATGTGAAAAGCGATGGACAAACAATGTCTCAAGAATCCTCTTGGCATAATGAATAGACCAACACACAGCTGCTACACTGTAATTTAATTAATATAAAAGTTTATTCCACAATTATATTTGAAAAACATTCCTATTTTGTATTTGAATTTCAAATTTGGTAAGCCACTTGCATAAAAACATAAAAAAAGACCACAAGGATGATAATAAATAAATAATCATTGTGCTTAGTATAAAATATAAAAATTAATTAGTTGGAATTTGTAATTACATCTTATACTCTAAAAGTGACTGAATTGTCCTGCTACTAAGGTAAAATGTTATGTTTCAGTATATAAACTACAGCCTTACTACAAGTAGATATTATTGCTTTTAATACTAATTGAGGAAATAAATATGTTTACTGAAAAAACATAAACACCATTAACAGTGTGAGGCCAAGTATTGGTAATGTAAACATTGCTTACTATGTTTACATTACCTAATGTCATTTCATATACAAATTATATACTGCTTACGTAGTGACAGTTCCTGGGGAAGATGTAGACTCTCCATACAAAATCCATGGTCTCTGATATACCCAAAGATACACAAACAGAGGACCCGCATATTCAGCCAAAAATACATTCTTCCAAGACACTTGCGGTCCAAGATCTTGCAAGTATAGCTTAGATCCATTTTCAATGGATAAAGATTTTAAAGTGGCTTCGTCTTTCAGCGACTTTCCCTTTAGTTCTAACTTGATAGCCTGTCTGTCAGGGTAAAGCGATTTTTTTATACTTTGATAAATTTTGTCCTTGACATTTCTCACAGTAGCATCTTCGCTTATCTGTATCTTTCCTATAGGTTTCGAACCACCAATACTTAAGATTTCAATCTGAAAAGTTAATGGCAAAATGATAAAAATTAAAATAACCATAATGCCCGATATATTTATGTAAAATTGTAATAAATTTCTTACCTCCATAGTCATGACGATGTTATGGTTACTGCAGCACTCCTGCACGCACGTCGTTATCTGATAATTAAAGTGTACCTCTTATAAAACTTTCACAATTTACTTACATTAAATGTCGGTGACATTTCATTTAAATAGTAGTAACAAAGGTGGACAAGTCTACTACTAATGAATAATAAAATAAAACCAAAGGTCACTCAATTTATTTATTACCTACCTATTTGAATAGAACTTCCTTGCGTTGTGTTACTTAAATTGTTTGCTCACTTGCGGTAGGTAGGTATGCCTAATGAACCAGTCAGAGCACTTTTATAGTGACTTAATTTTTTTATTTCATATGTTTGAAGTTTATGACGTTTGGTTTTATGACAATTGACTATTGATATGAATCTGTCAGATTATTTTACTTTTTACATTTAGTCAATTCACAGACAATGAATTAATTCTAGGTTAGTATTATTTTGGTCACAGATTCATAATATTGTAGCGCGATTTGCGATTCTTATAAGATAATTTAAATTAATATTTTAGCAATATCACCACCAATATCATGAAAAATATATTTTTTGATGGCTAAATTCATAAATAATAAAAAGTTATAATTAAACGTCTAGGCCTAGAGTTTTAATGTACTTATACGTCATAACTAAGGGGTCAATAGAATATGCAATCATACTGCTAAGGTATTAATAAATCAAGTTAAAATTATGTTTTTATGAATAAATCAAATTATTTTATAATAATTAAATAAATAAATAATATTAAATATTAAAATAAAAAAGTAAAGTTCGCTAAAAGGTATATTTTTAATCTATGAACGCGTTTTTGAATTATGTTGGTATTTATATTCTTTACATGTGAGAGTAAACAAGTTTAGTGTAGAACACTGTGTGTATATTATTTGCACTTGTGTGTGTTTTGTCAGAAATCCTTGTGTATGTGTTAGTTATTAAATGGCGATTCGTTCGTGGAAAGATATTCAATGAATACAATTCAGTGAAATATTTTAAAAACATTAACCTTTTGAAAAGATTACCGATTAATTGGTGAGAATTAAAGCTTTAAAATGCGTTCAGTTGTGGAAATAGGTGCAAGTGTTCCGGCATTCCTGGGAAAATTATGGAAACTAGTAAATGATCCGGAGACGAATCATTTGATTTCATGGAGTCCTGTAAGTGTTATATTGTTATATTTTGATGTATTATTCACTTGTTTCATCAGTTTGGCGCTTATTGCTAATACGGCGGTGTTTTGGTGGTCAATATACATTAGAAAGTGTATATAGGTATCTGCTATACAAACCAGCTGACAGACCGTCCGCGGGCTTGATAAATAAATAGTTAAGTCACGTTTTATACCATGCTCTCGGATTTCAAGTTTTTAAAGCATTTCAAATGTCTGCTCTACTTCGTTATACATTGCTCAACATGTTATTTTGAAGATTGAATACATAGTATCTTTTAATCCTTTCCTTACTTTTATGTATCATACTTATACTTTTTACTAATTAAATATATAATGAAAAATTTAAATAATAATTATAAAAAGTATAATTTTAATTAGTTCCGATATTAAGAGGTATCTATGTTTATCATTCATATTATCCATCCATGAAGAATAAACATTTTTTATTGCTTATGTAAGAACATAAAAGTCAGTAGAAAGTTTGTATACTATACATAAATATAAAAAAAGTGTAATAAAACTTAGGTGATTTTATTTGGTACATTATATTTAAATCATGCAAATACGCTTTTTTATATAGTGAGTAAATTTTCATATTTATAATTCACTAAAAATATGAAATGTGAAGGTGTTCTTAATTCAACTGAATATTTATTTGTATGTATTTGATATCTTCATCTGTTGTGAACCTATTTTTGCATATGGTACTAGGGGAGACTTATAAAAATTAAAGATAAAAATCCACCCCAATGGTGTCCTAATAATTAACATATTGATGTGGATTGTTTAGAATTTTTTTAATCTTTAAATATAACTCATATTTATGTGAAATAAGTTACATTTTATCTAAACCACATTCTGAATACAAAATCGTATTGTGGTAAGATTCATTTTTCCATAAATATAATACTGATTATTATATTTACAACAATATGTTGTAGTGTAAAAATAACGAAACAAAAAAAATAATTAATATCTTATTTACATGCTCATGTGCTACTTTAAAATAATAAAACACATGTTGTAATATTAATTGAATTTTTATAGAGAGAAGTTTCTTTAAGGGTTTTTTTTAAATATAGAATTTTTCAGTATATTCATGCTAATTATTATGCTGGTTTATTGGCTTAAACATATCATTAGCAAAGTAACATTAATATACAATATCTTATTTATAGCAATGCATGTAAAATAATGATAAACAATATATTATTTATTATAGGGAGGAAAATCATTTATAATAAAGAATCAAGCTGATATTGCAAGAGAGCTCTTGCCATTATATTACAAACATAACAATATGGCCAGTTTTATAAGACAGTTGAACATGTATGGTTTCCATAAAATCACATCTGTCGAAAATGGGGGATTGCGTTATGAGAAAGATGAGATTGAATTCTCGCATCCATGTTTTATGAGAGGCCATGCATACCTGCTGGAGCATATAAAGAGAAAAATTGCAAATCCCAAGTCAATTGTCACGAGCAATGAGAGTGGTGAAAAATTCTTAATAAAACCTGAGCTAATGAACAAGATGTTGGCAGATGTCAAACAAATGAAAGGCAAACAGGAGAGCCTTGATGCAAAATTTAGTGCAATGAAACAGGAAAATGAAGCTCTATGGAGAGAAGTTGCTATTCTTAGACAGAAACATATTAAACAGCAGCAAATAGTGAACAATGTAAGTAAAGGAATATATGAGTTTAGGCATCTTATATTATTCTTTTTTTATTAAGTAATGATATTGCAAAAAATTAACCCTCGCCTAGTCCATTCATAGCCACATCCATATTTGAAAGAAAAATATAAATATGTTATATAACTTTATATACTACCTTCTGTACTTTTTAATAAGTTCTCATTTATAGCTAAACTTTCAGTAATTTTTCTATATAGACATTCTGTGAATAATATATTATTGGTAAATTTCAGCTTATACAATTTTTGATGTCTCTGGTACAACCAACTAGAGCTCCAAACTCGAATGGTAATAATGTTGGTGTAAAGAGGCCCTACCAGCTGATGATTAACAGTGCAGCACACAATTCGGGAAGTGGTAGTGGTTACCCTGGCAAATTAAAGAATATCAAACTTGACAAAGATACAACTTTAGATGATGTTAATGAAGATAACTTGGTAAGTTTTATGAATTGCTTTAAACTATATATATAAAGTACATTTTGTAAAATTTCTTTATTAATGCATTTATTATTTATATTTAGGAGGACGGACCAACTATACATGAGCTTGCCCATGATGACATTTTGCACAATGAAGTTTCTCAGGAATCACTGGACCCTGCAGGCTTTGCATCTGTTGATTTGTCGAACCCATTAATAAATGCGAATTATGGCAACAATAATCCAGTGTCCTTCTCACAGTATCAAGTTACAATGGAAGATGGAGAGGATGTTGACACAGGTATGCTATGTTTTGCTATTGATGCACTAGATTTCTCATATCATTTTCTTTTGTTATCAGTTGTCAATTATCAGTTTTTTTTATTAACTGTGAAAAATTAAGAGATAAACTTAATTTGTTTTTTTTTTTATATATTTTTTATGATTTTAATTTATTTTGATATCTGTAGATGGTAGCAGAATCATGTACCCCATCAGCCGTAGCAATGGCTTACTACGGACACCTGAAGCTGTACCCATTGTTACATCACCATCTCCTACTATGCCCTCTCCTACATCTCCAATAGGTCAAACTGCGGATCAAGCTGCTAGCAATATGAATAATGTATCAGCCGGCACATCTAAGTGTAAAACAAGAGCAAACATGAAAAAGAATTTCACAACGAATGTTAAATCTTTACTTACAAATAGCAATTTCAACAATTTAAACCCAACAGTTGACTTTAAGCTTCCTGCAGAGATATTTGCTAGTGATGATTCTGTCAGTGACGCTGGTGTGGCTGCAGCGGAAGAAGTAAATCCAGATTTACTCACGGAACAAATATTATCTGAAGAACCTGTTTGTACCTCAAAGGATAAGATGCTGGGAGGAATTAATATTAAATTGGAAAAACCCACTGGACAAACAAAATCTGGGAAGAAGACCAAGAAGGCTAAGGACAATGAAAACTATTTGAATTTGGCAGACATAAAGACTGAGCTTCAGGATGATTTTGACTGGAACAATATGACACTAGCTACAGTTAACAATAATTCAAATGTGAATAGGTTACAAACAGTGTAAGTACACATAAATTATCGTTTTATTTTTTTCTGTATATTTCACCACTATTATTATTTGACTACTATATTATTATATTATTCTATAACTATATCGAATAAAATAATATAAACAGTAAACATATTTTTTGCAAAGCAAGTTCAAGGATATGCCACTTTCAGTAAATATTGTATATGCATGTAATGTGATTATTTGATATTCAGGTATAGGAGAGATAACATCAATAAAAACCGAGAGGAATTAGCTTCCCTCTTTGGACCAAATGCAGCCAAGTATGTGAAATAACCATATTTATATTCAGAATAACATCATTTATGAAGTGGCCTACTATAAATATTTATTGGAAGTTGTGTGTGTATATGTAACATCCTAGTATCATTTCAATAAGTATGTGTAATAGACTGCTTCAGCCATAATTTAAAATGCTTTTATGGTTATACAATCTGTAATAAAACAATCAAAAATTGTATTTTCAAAAATGGCTGTTTTGTTGCTATAACTAATATATTTTATATAAATATTGCGATAACTTGTAATATTTTAAAATTAATAACTATTACATTCATCATAGGGTGTCATAGGATGTTAAAGTAAATTATGTATTAAATGTAATTGTTCATTGTAAATATATAATTATAGTAATACATAAGTTTATTATGATATTATTGAAGGGGAAGACCTTAAAAGTTTTTATTGTGAAGGCCAGTGTTAACTATGATTGTTATTGAAATAACTGGTTTAATTTTAAGAAGGTAAAACTTTTAAGATCTATTTTATTTTGATAATATTTGTTTATAACATGACATTTAATTTTATCATATTGTATTATCGTTTCGGTGTTTGGGAGTGTCATATTTTAAAATGTCAGTTCTTTGTAAAACACATTGTACATGATTATCAATAATTTCAGGACAGACATTGATGATCACCTGGATACAATGCAAACAGATTTGGACTCATTGAGAGAACTTCTACGGAGTGATTCTTATTCATTGGACACAAACACATTGTTAGGGGTAAGCCTATTTTTTTATTTAATCATCTGTATACGTAAATGCATCAATTATATTGCGAATAACAACAACAATAAACTCGCGCTTGTGTTTGTGCGTTGCGGTGAGTCACGCACACCAGTGCGCGGTGGTGTAAACATTGACGTTTAGGGCCGGACGGTTGGTAGTACCGGCGCGGTCACGTTGCAAACAACGTGTTGGGCCCGCGTGTAAAGCCTTGTGCGGCTTTTACTTACTGTCGAGTTGTTTTGCATTGGTGGGCCAGTTGGCTACGTAATATTGGGTCGATTATATTATAATATGATAACAATGGTCCAGATACCGGTCAAATTGACACTCTCCATTCGTTTTATTATCAGATCTAACAATCTTCTTGAATTTATTTTGTTTGTAGATGTTTTGTATTTATGAGAATGAGTAAATATTACGCAATGTATTTGGCATGTCTATTTACAGGCGTAATTATGATACACAATCACGAATATGGTAAACTCGGGTGAAAAAATCAATCAAAACATAACATAATGTAATTTAATTGATATTGTAATAATAACGTATGAATATTATAAATATATTCATTTAAATTAGTTATGAAAATAATTATTAATGAGAAATTATTTTACTTCGTAACCTTAGTTTGTGCTCTGTTTGGTACCCTTTATGGCACATCAAAAACATACGATATTACCGCAGTAAAATATCGTAATTAATATCTATTAATTGTACTGTTTCGCTTCGAACGGGCATTTCAATTTCTAATTACTGATTTAATTATAACGTATAACACGTGCAATAGTTATTGCATGGATTGTATCAATTAGTAGCAATTTAGAAATATTTGAAGAAGATAAATTGTACTACATACTTCTAAAGAAATTCTACTAAGTAGTAGTGTAGTGTGCTCGAAAATATTTATTTTCATATATGAAATATAGAAGTCATATACAATACTACCTTTTGCCAGCGACTTCGTCCGCATTGAAGTCGAAAACCCTTTGGGGGTAGAATTTCGAAAAATCCTTTCTTAGTGCTCACTTAGATCATTAAAGAAACCCCTGTACCAAATTTCAAGTTTCTAGGTACAGTAGTTTCGGCTGTGCGTTGATATGTCAGTCAGTTAATCAGTTTTGCCTTTATATATTTAGATGAATACGGAGTTCTTTTTTTAAGGTGTATAAAATTGTATATATTTTTGAATTATACAATGATTTATTCATTGCAAAAAATATGCATGCCATGTAGGTACCTAGAATACAGTTTAATAATAAAAAAGAAATTATTAAATGATAATACAAAGTAAATTACCATAGATTCCAGTTACGTAGCTACAACCGGTCTCGTAATTGGTATAGGTAAAAAGTAGGTGAAGATATTTCATATCTCGTTTGTCGGTACTTTTCCTCTATGCGCTCTTAAAAAAATAATTTTGATTTAGGATTAAATATTAGTTTGTTGTTTTAGACTAGATTATTTTAATATTCGTTTAAAGTCTTATGAGCAATTATAAATAAATAATTATTAATGAGATTATATCCATAAGGTAATTATTTAATGCGTACTACTACTATTATTAAAATATTCTACTAAGGCACTAAAACTAAAATAAATAATCTATACCTGGTATGGTCATTTTGTAAATGTTTTCTTGAGAATAAATGACTGAGTCGTTATTTATGTATAAAATTTAAAATGTAAATGCAATATGTAAAATGTTAGGGAGTGTAAAATTTTGTTTCGAATTTTAAGATGCCGCTAACACAAGATGCCTTACCCCAACTTAATCCACGACACAGGGCGCAGGTAGAAACCGCAAGTTTTAAATATTAATTAAATATTTATCCTTGAATCTTATTCTTATCTTTTTCTTACAAGAAATGAATACTGCATTGAGTGCGGATATTCGATTGCAGTTTGTTATTTTATGAAAATATAAAGATGCCTTCAAATGTCCCCTCTTAACCCTTAAACTTTTATTTACATTATTTATTTTAAATTCGATGATTGGATGATCAATAAGAAATATACATATTAGGAACTTCTGTATTGAAAAAAGTAGACGATGGTTATTTTAAGGTTGAGATGAAGTCTGTTAAAAATTAAAATGATGCCGTTAAGTTTTGGAAAACTACCAAATTTGGAAAACATTTATTCGCAACCCTTTTATATTTTACAAAATTTCTTATCATACTGCATCCTTTATCACAACCTTTTTTGGCCCTTTCAAAAAAAAATAGTAACTGGATCTGGATTAGCCCTTTAAATTCAAAATGTATTATGTTTTCAATTTAGTAGCCTATGTTTGTTGAAAAAAGGAAAATGTAATCCTTTTTTCCTATTTTGCGTTTCTAGATTTTGTAAAACAATTTTAAGGGTTAGTACTAAAAGAAACTGATTTTAATGTTTTTGTAGAAGTTAAGTATATATAAATATTGCTAAATTATATTTAAACGTAAATTATTATAAGCATATGTATTTTTTTTTCCAGCTATTCGGGCAAGACGATCCCTTCTATGGCCTGACTTACAATCCAACTGATGAACGGGCAAAAACAAGTGGCAATGGTATGTAGATTTATATGTATACTAACAGACATTTTACACCCATTATTGCTCCCCAAATATATTCACTAGAAAAGCTAATGGTTAGTCTTGTGTATTTGTTGAATAACAAATATGAATCGAAATGTATACCTACTTTGTAAGGGACATTGACTACTCACAGCTTATGTTACCGAAACATCTGGCCTGCAAAATAATATTCTAACTTGTAACACTCCGCCACCTACTTGCCAGGTATCTAGACTGAAATTAAGCATAGCATGTATGAGTTATTTTTCACGTTTATGTTAATTGTAGATACAACCAAACAGTATCCGATGATTGATTTTGATTGGCTGATTGGTTGCGTCGATACATCGTCCACAAAGTAGCCTGTAGCTACCTCATCTTTCAAGAGTTAAGCAATGCTGAACGCCCCATGTTGATGCGGCATGTTGGACTTGATTTTTTTGGTAAAAAGTGCCTGTGGTTACGGTCGGTAGCCATGGTTGCGGTGTATGATAATAGTTAGGTGTTAGTGCAAAGACATGCCCCCTTTGTGTCCTGTCTGCAACAACAGTTACCCATTATTAACCATATTATGTTAGTTTTAAACGGAAGAGCAGTGTACAGTATCAAGTTAATATATTTTAAATGTTCAACTTTTAACGTCCTGATCAGGATAAACATAAATATGGCGATGAAGCCTATAATGCCCCTTATGTATGTGAGTAAGTCTAGGGGCTTTATGTTTTTACTTTATTTTTACAAATTATATTATGCTTATAGTAATAACAGATTTTGTCGTCGTCCCATAAGATCACTAGATTGTTTTCTGGAGCTTCAATATCGAATCACGTGACAATAAAATATTTGATATCGTATTTGCTACATGTCTTTAGGGTTTATTTTGTTTAAAATTGAATTTGATGTTTACGGATAAGTTTTAAAAATAAGATTTACGTTGTATTTAGGTTATTAAGTAACTGTTTAATTGTTAATTAAAGCAAAGAAGCTGAAGGGTGACGGGTCGAACGTCCGCTGTGACGCCGAGACGCTGTTCACTGAGGACGATGGTACTAATTCCATTATACAATTTTGATTATAGACAGGTTTTTTGGTAATTTTGCACGATTTTATACATATTTAGCTTTGTACGTCTTTGGGAAGTAACGAGCCAAATTTTTGTTGCATGTAGTTCTAAGGTAAGGCTGCATGGTTAAACACCAACGTTATAATATTTGCGAAACGTACCAGAAATATTGTATTTATGTACAGTACTAGATACGCTTGCTATTCCGCTAAGATTTAAGTTTTTTTAAGGCAAGCTTTATAATATAAATAAGCAAATGATATTTTAATTTTACATGATTTTACCGATTAAACATTAAGATTAGATATTTGATTCGGATAAAGTATAGAATTTACGCATGGAGTGGTATTATTATAATGGAATTGTAGTAAGCATCTGATTTATATTGTATTTTTTCTTATAATAAGAACGTACATCACTAGTATACTGATTTATACTTTATTTTTTTCTTATAATAAGAATGTACATTATTAGTATACTTACAGACGCAATATTTGTGAAACTGTTTGTTTTAAGGATACATACATTATTTCATTGCAATTTTCTTTCTTTCATTTGCATTCATTGCAAAAGAAGAAAAATAATTTAAAGATAAATTCAGGTATAGTCTGGGAAACAAACCCTACTGTTCTATGGCACAGATTATATAAAATAATACTATAATTATCCATTACGCCCCGTTTAGAATTTAATTTACAATTTGTTTTATATATTTGTATTATGTCCATTTTGACAGTTTATATGATATGTCTCGTTAATATTTTACATACATAAATGTAAGTATTCACGTCCTACTATTGCTACCATTTGAATGACAAAAAATTGAACACATTTGATAAGGCTCTTCTCGGATATATCTTTGTCCTTTTTATATTTTTATTTATTTTTAGGCATTTAAAATGTTTCATGGTTTTATTAACATTACTATTAATATTTCCGTACCTATTCATACGATCCTTGGTGTGAAATATATCTGCTATTTATTTTATAAAAATATTATTTATTTATTTTTATTACGCATTGTTACATTATTTATAAATGTAGTCAACATTAGGTATAATATTTTCTTAATATAACTGACAGACTACAATATATGCAAGATGTAATCTATCTATATATTGCTATTGTTTATGCTAAAATTCAAATTTATGTAAATAAGCATTCAAACTTATGTTGTTTGTGGGTATCAGTTTTGCAATAACCTTTTAGTTTATACCTCGATGTCTCCTAATTACATTCTATACTTGCTTCTATTTGACTTGTGTACATAATATCGAACAAGATTTATTTTATGAACATCTGTCATTTTATGGAACTTATAAAAATATTGCATCACTTCGCATTTTATAGTCTTCGCAGACTATTAAATAAATAAAATAGCTAAAATATTTATTTTTAAAAAATATTAATGAGCCAAGCTATATATTTCCAAGTAATTACCTTTTTAGACTAATACTGTAGTGTAGTTTGAGGTGACAAAGTAGCATTAGTTGCAAGTTGACTAATTTTGTTTTTCTTGGGTAACTTTCAGCTGAAGGGAATCAGCTAATCTCGTATACAGGGAATATTCCAGACTTTGAGGACATGAATATGCCTGACTTGGAAGCGGATAATTCTGAGCAGCCCTGTATGGCTCCGAGCCCGAGCAGTTCTACCTTGAATACGCCTCAATCGCCGATTAGATCGCTTTTGAGTCCTCATAAACGATAAGGAATTACCAAAATTGGGTAAAGAGGTCTACTAAAAGGTGGAATGTATCGGCTGGATGGGACAAAATTCTAGTTTAGCCGATTTTCTGTTAAATGTCAATGTCATTTCATATTTATCACATTCGCCTATACAAATTGTTTGATTGTTGTTTTATTTATGTAAATTTTATTACGCTTTAAATTTTCAGTTGCGTTCTTTATCTTTGTTAATATAAATGTAAGATGCATTCGTCAAAAAGAATTCGTTTTGTTAATGATCAAATTTTTATTGAAATCTGTTATAGTTTCACTTCTGATTATTTGTTGTGATTGTGAGAAATTTTAAATTATTATATTAAATTTATGTGTCAGTTGTACATATTGAAAAATTATACCAGGCATTACCTCAAATGTTTAGTTACATCGAAAATTTAAAATGTAAATCCCTGGTGCATCTTAGGGAATATTAATACATAGTTATATAATGATTTTTAAATGACGGTGAAGCCGTTACAGATAAAAATAATTTAAATACAATAAATATGTTTCTAATTTTTGAATTATTAGACATAATCCAGGAAAAATTCGATTGTTCAGTATTCACATTATTTTTTGGGCCCCTTTCTAATGTGTACTATCGAAAAGAAATGTCATTTCTCGTTTTATTAGTCGATCAATTATTATATTTTGTACTCGTTGTTTCGTTATTAGTAAATATGATAGCATTTAGTAGAATAGCAAAAGCTACATTTTGCTAAACATTTAAATATCGCTATAATCTATCACAATTATTATATATTTCAAACCAGAGTGCAGCAAGGCAAGCTATTGTTGTAAGGAAGAAATATGTGTGGCATTGGTGACTCCGCAGGTATACGCCGAAGAGTTTAACCACCTTTAAATGATAACTATATGTTAGGTTTTATTCTGGTAACGTAGAATAATAAAATACCAGAAATATGAAGTTATTATTAATATTAATTCGCTTAGAAATTAAAAGGGACAATTACCTGTCATATAATTACCTTTTCAAGAAATGTGTCCGTTCTGGTGCCTTAAAATGTATCATATTAAAATATTATATAACACATCTATACACATCGTACCATTTATTGGTATAATAGTAATTAATATTATACATAGTTCCTAGTATAGTATATTATGGAACTTTCGGATAATTAGATCAAAATGTAATTTTGGATTCTAAGATATTCATAACATTATTTCAGTGCGTTTTCATCACAAGTATAGTTTATTCCTAGCTAGTTAGAACTAAATGACACATTAGATTTAGTAAATAACTTGAATATTATGGCTAACCCGTTCAGTGTGATATCTAAGTTTAATTTTTAACAAATAGTACTCGTAAATGCAATTTTTATTAGAACTCAAAAATAATTGGGGAATTCACTTATTTTATTATGGATTGGTTAATTAAATCTTCTAATTTATCTGTATGTTTCCTGCATAACAGTTAGGCGGTTTTTTATCCTAACAAGCAACTTCTTACACCAATTGGTATGCTCCCTATGTATGTACGGCATTTAGGATATAAGATTATTTAATGCCGCTGCATTGAATGGAATTGAATTCAAAAAGATTGAATAATTGCTTTAGCATTACGCCGGTCGCATCGATATTATAATGTCGATAATAAAATATTAAAACGTTACGAAACAATAATAATTTTGAGTTCATTTGTAATGTATAAATTTAGTGGCTAAACTAGGAGTGAAAAGGGTATAATATTTAGAGGTAATATACTTATGTTTATTGGATAAACACCAACATTTAAATAAAATAGTCTTGTGCCCATTATGAAAGAGAATATTAAAAAAAAAAAAAAAAACAAAAATACGTAATTTGCACTCATTTCATTACCTTGGCACCACGTTTAGAAATATTATTCCAGAATTGATAAAGTATACAAAAAGATTAAAGCTAAAATTTAAATATTTAAAACGTTTCTTAATTTGCTAGACAAGTCTGTATAAAAAAACCATAAGCAATCATTTAATTTTCCATGTGACTTGTGTATTTGCGTGAGTCTGATTTATAATAGATGTCGATTTAATTAGCATTTTCAATCGTAAGTACAAAAACAGTGTCTCAAATTTAGTGTTTTAATAAAAAAAGTACTGTTCTGTGTTTTGCGAAGAAGTATTATCGCGCATTTTATAATTCGTCATACTTTTTGTAATACGTAGAAATCTACATGAAATTGTCTTATGCTCAAAGCAATTATATCTATTATGTTCTTGTACTCCCATCTTGTTGCAAATTAGCCATATGAATAAGTTTTAAAATAATTGGTTGGGACGATTTTAAAAACATTGAGCCTATATGTATATAGTAAGAAAATTCTATGTGCATTTATGTAGTACATTACTTTGCAATATGAACGTTAAAATTGAAAAAAATGGTACATAAAAAACCATTCGCAAAAAAGGCGCATACAAATGAGATGACACATATATTTAGGTAATTGATCTTGGTAATAAAATGTACAATAATTACTCAAAATATGTTAGTTTGAATTTTTTAAGATTTAAAAATGCTCAATGGTATCTATTTCAATCGTATATTAAACATATTATATATGAGTATATTAGAGGCTTGTCATATACTACATTATACTCTCAATGTTAAAATGTCGAAAGTTCTGCTTGTAATTGATAATAATATAGTATGTTCTATACAATAGTGCATTGCATGACAATTTCTGACGACGACAAATGCATCTATAACAACAATATTGACAACCTGTTGAACTTGTATTATAAGTGTTGTATTTTTTGTATATAATATATATCAGAAATACATATAGTATAGTGTTATTGTATCCGTCTTCATGTTGGGGTTACTTAGTTTTTCAAAAAAGAAAGAAAGATAAAGGCGTATGTATTATTTCTTGATACTTGCCATATACCGTCAGTTTTCAAGTGGCCTGATCTTATCTTAAAGATGATGACGCTTAGCTAAAAGCGTTTTCCTACGATAGGTATGTCTATAAATTGCACTACATTAAGGTTTTGATTAGATTTAGCTTTGGAATATCTTTTGATTTAACAACCATAAAACCACAAAAATGCTACCTTTATTTCGCGATAATAAAGTATTAAGTAGTAACTAATAATCATATCAACCCCAATTTGAGGACGGTTTTATTAAACCTATTTTACAATAGGAAGGCGAGTTATGGGAAGGGCAGGGAATGTTCAATAACATGAAATTATTATGTAAAACGTACCTAACATTTATGTTATTATTCGATCTGTGTGTACAGATATGTTATATTGTTTTTAATTTTGTATAGTCATTCTATTGTAAAATAGTCTAATTATATTAATGCAAATTGTATAATAAATAGAATACTACATTGTATAATATCATTTTCATATTAATTATGAACAAAGTTTGCTAGGTAAAATAAAGTATGTTTAAATAGGCATATATTATAATAAATTCGTAAGTTATTTTTAAATACGATGTAATAAAAGATTAAATCAAATAATGCATTTTTAATTATTCCTATCACACTTATTTAAATTGGGACAGCGAGGTGAATCTGTTACTTTCAAATGAAAAGCAGTGATATGCGACATTTTTTTTATAAGATTGTATGTGATAAAATAGAGGTTTATTAACAATAGATACTTTATATTTTCGAAATATCTACAAAAGCACATTATTTTTTAAACATATATTTTTTTTTAAATATGACAATGAATTAAAAGTAAAATCAATTTTTAACCGATTTCATCTAATAAAGCTTTCTACTTGCTTAAATGAGTTTAAATATTTTTTACATTTTACATTGCTATAAATAATTATTTAAATTAGTATCTAAGGTTAACGAGTTTTATCGCGCAAGTCGTACGACTTAACTTGAAATTAAAATCGTTTTTTCTAGTGTCTGCAACTGCATCTAATTAATAGATATGTTATGAATAAAATAGGTATATACAAGTAATTATTCCAATAATTAGTTATTAAATTTTGTCCGATAACGTAAACAATCACATATATCTAATTTTTATTTTGTTGAAAAGTGATATTATTAAAAATATATTTTGTCTTTATCTTATCTGTATCGAGAAGATATGTTTCTAAGGTCTAAAAGTGAAGTATCTTAAAATCTTTTTATTAATTTTAAGAGAAAATATTGATGACACAATTAGCCCGAACTAGTTAGAAATACGCGTTGGGTAATGCGCAGTTCGTTACTTTCACTCTTAACTGCAACAGTGGCACAAATATTAGACCGTATGAGGCCCTTAGCCTCAACTTGGGCTAGGGAACTGGGAAGTTAAAAGTCCTTTGTTCATGTGATTTTTTTTAACTCGTTTGTGATTGCTGTAGGTGATATACCATACATATTGAGATTATAACTAGATTTTGTAGTTATGTAACTTAGAATCCTGCTGTTCTCGGCCCGCCCTCTCTGACCGTGGGCCTCTAACTAGGGGCCCGTGGTATTTCCAGACTTGTCACTATATTGTTACGCCACTGAACTACAACCTCTTGTATAATTAAACTATGGCGGTTATAAAACCCTTATTTGACCAGAGGCTTAAAATGTGAGAGCTCCTTCAATATATATGTATATACATAAAACAATCTAAGGACTAGTGGATTATTGACAGCGTAATCCTTGATACAAATTGCCAACAATGAAATAATCATATTGAACTTGATATTTGATCGTTTTTGTCAATTAGCTACAGGAGTTGAATGAACTTAATCTTCTTCGAGTGATTAAAATATACATATTCGTATACATTAAGTACTTATTAAGATGTAGATAAATACAACGTTATTTATGTATTAAATTGCAACAAGAAAATACAAGCAGATTTCGGTTCTTCGCATTTACCAAGAACTAAGACTGTGTTTACATTACTTACTTACTAAGGGGCGTGCAATGTATTTTCAAAAAGTGATGAAAATTTAGCAACCAATCAATTTTTTTATAAATAAGACGATAAGACATTATAGTCGTTTTTCTCGGAGATCCATTTCATCGAAGATAATGGAGGTGGGTAATTTCTTTCAAATACTCCTCGCAGTGACTTTTCCTCGCCTTTTCTATGTGAGGTACATACGACACTTAAATTGTACAAAACAGTGTGTTGGTCAGGCTTTAATGTTCTTCACCTTTTATTTTTACATTGATTAGTAACTCTCTCTCTGACACCCAAAATACAGAGGCCACTTTTCCAGCTGATAGGGTGTTTTTGAACTTCTTTGGGGGCTTGCATCTTTTATACGCCATGGCTAGGTTTGGACTCTTGCTTACTCTTTGATATGTTTACTCTTAGGATAATAGTGAACATAAGTCTCAACTTCGCTATAAATTTGGTCAAAAATAGTCGAAGGATTTTCTTCAAAGAGCTTTACAATCTTTATAGAACTGAGGCACACCTGTGTCTTATAGTGTGGTAAGCAATCATGGCATATATCTTTCACTAAACTTTGAAAAGTTAAGATGATCTTGAAAGATAGTATGTAAAATTTTATAGTTTAAGTAAAATTTTATTGGTTATCCCCTAACATTTTGATATTTATCTACCTAACTACCTTCGAATACAAATATCTCGACCTTTTCCACAACTTTTCCAAGCGACCACAACTTTTACAATGATTTTCTGAACCCTTTGAATTGTTACTGTTAGAGATGGGTAGCTCGCGAGCTAAAGACATTAAGATATATATCTTTGCAAAAGATATAATCACTCTCTAGCTCGCATGTGTTTCAATTATATATCTATATATTTATACTTAAGAGTTAGAGAGAAATAGATGGGCTTATATAGCAATTTACACGTGGAAGAAAAAGACAGATAGCTATTGCATGTTTGTATTAAAATGTAATCTACGGCTACTACTATGTAAAAATGTAATTCAACGATTTTTAAATACTGAGTTCTAAATCTGAGCTAAAAGAGCCGAAGATATAAAGGATATATTTTTAGCCTTAGCTGGCTTTTTCTCTCTCTGAGCCGTACTGAGCTAAATGAGAAAGATATAAAAGAGTGATATATATCCCAAGATCGAAAAGATATAAATGACTCTTGTCTTGTCAGGGATACATTGTGCCCGTCTCTAATGTCTTTAGAGGTAAAAAGTTGCATAAATCGGGTTGTAACTAGTGATGTGCCGGATCGTTCATAAAGTATATCCGCGGATACGGATCTTTCTTCTTCCTCGGATATACGCAGATACGGATATGAATGTCCGACACATCGCTGGTTGCAACGGGGTATTTGAATTTATACTTTTTTACAGCAAAAATGGTTCGTATTGATATGGTATTTCATTATCGATTTAATTCTATTTTCAGCGATGAACTATACTCTAGCCTGTGGGAGAGTTGCGCTACTGAAAAGGCTTTTGTGGAAGCTCTGGGTGATGCTGCAGTACGGGGAGAACTATCCGATTCCCCTACCTCTCCAGACTTTACTCAGGTACATGTTATTGGAACGAAGTTCTTTATTGCAAGGTAGACGCACTTAGCGAGATGGGAGCGAGGTCGAAATAACCGTAACAAGACTTTTCTCGACACTTCTCGCTATAGTTCGATTACAGCCGTGTATGAATCTATACATGACCCATGAATTTATTTGTTATTAACTTAATTATCGTCTATTATTCAGTGTTGAATTTATCACTGTTTTTTTATATTTTATTTATTTATTCTATAAACAGCTTTCTGCTTTTTACCTTGTTTATACCCTTTACTCTTTTCATTTAATCATTATATAGAAATAAATATATTTTACTACATTTTTTCAATTAATCCCTGTTAACTTGATATTTTACCTACTTGTCTACCAAAAAGCGAAAGTAACTTCGTTCCGACCGGGAGTCCATAGACGCTTCATGCATTATTTGTTAACGCCTAATTTACTGGCCTATATATACTTATATAATAACTTTAACAGAGCACTGATTCTGACAGTAAAATACAATGATTTGTAAGCGTTGTTGGTTTGTAAGACTTTCGTCAAAGTAAAAACCACATAACTTTAATTTTAACACATGCTTAAAAACCGAACAGCAAAAAAGTGACACCATAAGTATATTTTTTAATGATAGTTTACTATTATATATTATATCTATAGGCGCTGATTGAGAGGTTGGCCGACTTCGAGCCGGACTTGGTGGAGCGTGTGGTGGCGTCGTTGCCGCTCACGTCGCTGGACCCGCACCGCGCCAGCGTGTTCACGCGAGAGAAAGGCCTCTGGCGCGGCGTTGGAGCTATTGCAGCCGCTATAGGTCAGATAAACTTCCTTCTTGTCAGCTTGTTAATCAAATTTAATAATTTTCACTGATCAACGTCGTAATAAAGGTTTTGTGCGCTAAAGAAAAAGGGAAGTGTGTTTCAAGGAGCTTACTGTCTTATGGCATTTCAAAGACTACACATAATTTGTGTTTAGTTTTAGTGTTTTCGCGGTAAAATTACACTTGATATTAGATAATTACATTAGATTTTTTTAAAATTCAGTTAAATATTTTTTTTGTAAATAATATACCTATATTAAAGTTTGTTATAAACCAAATTTTTCAAATTTCGTTAACTAGCCTATTTAACCGGTCTCAGACGTTTGCAACGACGGTGTGTATTTTTTTCTAATAAAATGTTTTGTGGGTAAATGATGTATTACGATTCATTATAAAATATATTTTCAAATTTAGTCAACTTCTAACTTCTTTCAAAACTAGGTCTTTCTGTCGTAGATGGTTCATTGCCTATAGAAGATATTTTCACATTAAGTCAACTGTTGTTTTCTGTGGCAGACGGCTGCAGCGGCGGCATGCGCGAGCTGGTGTCGCACGTGGCGGCGGGGTGCGCGGGCGGCGCCGCGTGCGGGTGCGCGGGCGGCGCGCTGCTGCTGGCGG
>DWNR01000117.1:0-25829 GCA_018250455.1 Polygonus leo | reverse complement strand
GTCCATGGGCGGCAGTGGCCACTTACCATCAGGTGGACTGCATGCTCGTTTGCTACCTTTACACAATAAAAAAATGCTTTTCTAATATTGAAGACTAAAATAGTCATTCATCACACTATGTGCAAGGATTTTTATAGGTCCACACAAATTTGTGGCACACCCACACAGATTTCGATCGCAGAGCATTTCTTTAATAGAAATTTGTATTTCTATAGGAAATATCTGAAGGGAATATCAGGCCTTACAGGCAGTGGCAGTGGCCATTTACCATCGGAAGGACTGCATGTTTTTTATTATTAGTCCTATAATCCCCTTATATTTCCAAAACATATAAAATACACGTCCTGTAAGAAACTGTTCACAAACAGGGTATAAAGTAGACTCATAAATTACTCATAAGCAAATGAACAATAAGTACATTGCAGCAATTTAGTATGGTAATTAGGATCATTTTCGAAAACTGAGGAAAATGAACTCGACTAACTGGTACAGATACGGGTTGTTCACATCGATACACATGAATAGAATTGCCATACTTTTGATGATTGGTATTTTTTCCAATTTTTTAATTCCAAATTTCTTATATGTTGCTTCTATTGTAGGTAAGGTATAGGTATAGGTATAGGTAAGGTATAGGTAAGGCAATTGATATTGTAACAAAAGTAAGTACCTTTATTGTCTTTTTGGTTTACTCTTTATTTCTTGTCATTTTGATCATGTATTACGTAAAAATGTTTACATATTTGTTATAGTATAGACTATTTTCGAAACAATTACGTAATTATCCTCACCACTGTCGGACATAGATCTGTCCTAAAATGAGCCACATCAATATATGAAGTTTATTTATTTTTTTCATAAAATTGTAAATTTCAATTATTAATATAGTCTTAAACTATTTTGAATCCGAACTCCGAGTTGATCAATCATAACTTTGATTAAAAGGCAAACTATGCCGTTTAAACACATTTAATATTCAAATCGTCGAAACACGTTCAAAATTATAGTCATTTACCAACAAAAACTGCACTGAAAGCCCCATTTTCTGGCAACACCACAGATAACCCACTTCGCTATCACCAAAACACGTGTGAAAGCGTAACTAGGCGCATTTGCATAGATGATAACAGCAGGTAAACACCCGCATTCGTGTGAGCTCTAAATGGTTTGTGCTCATCTGAACTTTGTATCCAGTATCATTCGCATTTCATTGTAATAAATCATAAAAACAATAGAGACGCAGGTGGTAGAACTTATATAGTTCGGGCCGGGGATGTACCACCACCATAATCCTCCGTGAAGCAATTTATTGTGATTCGGTTTGGAGAGGCGTGGTCGCTGGCTATACTTATATACGAGGCGAATATCCTAGTCCTCAGAGGTAGCAACGCATCTGTGATCAAACTTATGTATGATTTACTTGTGACGTGTTAAACGTTTTTCTGGAGTTCTTTTTATCGTCTTAAGGTAGCAAACAAGCATGCACTCCATCTGATGGTAAGTCTCTGCCCTCCATGAACATTAGTGATCACCCCAAAGTAAGATTAATCGTGCTTGAGTTTGACCACAGATACGTTGCTACCCTTGAAGACTAAGATGTTCGCCTCGAGTTTAAGTAGCCGGCAACCATACCTCTACAAACCAAAACACAATAAATTGCTTTACGGAGGATTATGAGAGTGGCGGTGGTACCTCCACGTCGAACAACATCAGTTCTACCAACTGGCAATGATGACGCTTTGCAACGTAAATCGAGCTATAATGTTTTTACTTCTTATGTACACTTATTATGTACAACCAAGGTTAGATTAAGTACGTAATAGTAACTCATACTTTATAATATAAAATGTTTTATTGTGCACACCACGTAAAAAGGCAACAAAAGAAAATATTTACTTTCATATTACTTTAAGACTACTGTGGAAAGCGGAAAGCGAAAATAACTTGCTCTGAATACTATTACGCTTTATCGTAGCAATAAACAAATGTATTTATTTGTATGCGATGATAAATTAGTATGATCATAATAGTGTTGATCATCATCGAAATATCATTTCCAAAATTTACTCAATCGAAAAAATAACAATAAATTTGGTCCTTCGAGTTCTACAACCCTTATTTTCAAAATGTATTCGAAAAATGGATGGACAGATTGTTGTACAAGCAAATTTGAGGCAAATTCTATATTTTGGTAACAAAAGTTTTAGGACACTGAAGTATCATAGACTCTTAAATGTCGATGTCCTGTAAACTGTATTGCTCCCAACCCACATACCGGAAGATATTCGGGTATTATGGCGTTCTAAATTACACCCAGTAAATACCTTCAAAAGAAATAAAGGGATCCGAATGAACGATTTTAATCGTCTGGTCTGGTCCTTCGAGCCGGATGTTTTGTTGAAACTACATCTTGTGTGATATTATTTTTTATGCCTTGTCAGAATATTTTTTGGAAAACAAATATTATTTACAGTCGTTTTAAGGGTTTTTAATAGTACGGGATATAAAAAGTATATGCTATATATACAACATATACTTTTTGCATCCTTGAAAAAGCAAACAAGCAAGCCTGAAGTCTACATCAATATGACATAGAACTTATATTGGAATTAAAACCAGATAATGATTTTAATTCCAACCTAAGTTCGACCTGAAAGCGTTGTTAGTCCTGAGAACTATGATATTTTACTTCTGTATAGGTAAGTGTGACCAAAAACCACACCTTTCCGTCAACAACTAAAATTGCTAATAAGCATCTGTTACGCGGTGTAAATAAGTGTGACGATGTTACCACTCTGGGCAAGCCATACACAAGTACAGGTCAAGAGGTGGTCTTAGCTTAAGTGCTTAGTGTTTATGTGGTAGACCACATAATTACTATCTCCTAAAGGAAACTAATGACAAAAAGATTATATCGACCTAGTTCCAAATATGTAAGTACAAACCAAATTTTATGTCTCGTACCTCAAATTACGTGTCTAAAATAACATTAAAAAAATTATGATAAATGTTCCCTTTAGAGAACACAATATATTATTATCTAAAGTCTTATAACTGATTTCTACTAATGATTTACGTTCCCAGCTCATGTAGCCTTGTTTACAGTCAGCATTACAATCTAGCTGTCTGAATATTCATGAGCGCACGGCTACTATTCAGAAATTCATTAAATGAGCCCTCAGTTAAGTAAAAAGGTACCGGTGATTTATACAGGGCTTAATAAATATGTAATTAGTAAGGAAATTTTTAATTTGCTGCAATAAATCCCTCATGATCCTCCGTGAGGCAATTTATTGTGTTTCGGTCTGGAGAGGCGTTGTTGCCGGCTATACTTATACACGAGGCAAACATCTTAGGCCTCATGGGTAGCAACGGATCTGTGATCAAATTCAGGGATTCAATCGTACTTTGGAATGATTACTGATGTCCATGGGCGGCAGTGACCACTTACCATCAGGTGGACTGCCTTTATAAAATGAAAAAAATGGTAAGGTTCGACTTTTTTACGACTGATGCCATAAGTAACCCTACTTGCAATAGTAAAAAGCATTGTTTTAATTTGTGATATTAATGTAATACTAGTAGACAAATGTATAGGCGGCCAAAATTATTGTAAAATGAATTCCATACTTTTGATGAAGGTCCTCATTTGATGAACCTAATGAAGGTTTTTTTTAAGGAGGGACTTTACTACAGAATAACCCCGTTATATTTGCCCCATAGCTGGCGAAACAAAAATTACCTCACGGAGGACTATGTGGGTGACGGTTGTATCTGCGTGTTCAAATTACATTAGTTTACATTCAGAGTTTTATCTCGTGGCAAAATATTGCATGCTATTCCTAAGTACGAAGCGAACATATAAATGCTATAAGTATAATAAATGTTATAATTTTTACAAGAACTAAACTAATAAATGTTATAATTTTTACAAGAACTTAACACCGCCTTTATTTTTAATATATCATTGATTAACCCAAGGTTGTCTGGAAGTAATTGCTTATTTTGTTTTAAAACCACCTTTCGAGAGCTATTTTAATTAAGCGTTTTCTTATATGACTCACTTAAAAGTATTCCATTTTATGTTCATTTTTATTTTATTTTGTTGAGTAATTCTTGGATATTTTAATTAGACAATATGGCCAAGAAACGAAAAAAAAAGGTTTTGTTTCGTAGCTCTCTACGTTTTTAAATCTTTAATCAAATACTCAGACTAGAAAACGCCTGTAGGATATATTTAAGTCGACATAATGTGAAAAAAGTTAAAACTTATTATTTAAGGTTAATAAAAAATGTAATTACTCTACTTTTAATAAGTGAAATAAAATTAATAAGTGAAAAAAGAAAATTTTCATTTTTTAATATGGATCTGAAGGTCTTATATACATGTATCGTTAAAATCCATATATTGCCATTTAGATGCGTGGCAAAGTACCACCAACATCATCATAATATTTCTTAAAGAAATTATTGCTTGTGGTTGATTGTGGCAGAGGGTAAGTGCCTCTGGTGGACAGTGGACAGCCTCGTTTACTACCCTAAAACGATAAATATACCGTATTTTTTTGTTGTATTTAGCTACATTTTTGCCTATCGTGAACCCTTCTTTGTTGATTATTTTTGTTGCAAAGGAGTAATCCTCGAAGGGGGTCTTATATTGGAAAAGGGCCCCAACAAACATATTTAAACCACGTTTCTGATTTTTAAATGGAATAAATTCTTTTTGGAACGATACTACAAATGAACACGCTAAGAGGTCGTTACAAAAACGGTTGAAGCTTTGCTAAGCCTCTTATGAGTTCCAAATGTAAACCCGACCTCTTAATACATATTGCGAAAGCGATCAAAGGGGTAAATATATTCCATAAATATCAACAATAGGTGCTGTACTGTTCAATAGGGTTTCCAACAAGTAGAATATAGTTGTTAGTTATTTTAGAACATACAAAATCTATACTAATAATATAAAGCTCAAGAGTTTGTTTGTTTGAATGCGCTTATCTCAGGAATTACTCATGGTTCGAATAGAAAAAAAAATATTTTAGTGTTGGATAGCTCATTTATTGAGGATAGCTATCGGCTATATAACATCACACTACTACCAATAGGAGCTGAGTATCAAAATAAATAAATGTTGCAAAAAAGGGGAAAAATTTGACCCACACTTATGTGACTCAAACGAAGTTGCGCGGGCCAGCCAGTAATAAAAGTATAAAGTATGAATAAAATCAGAAAACCATAACAAATGAGAATTATAAGTAACTTCAAGTAAGGTCAAGTAGTTATATATTCGTGAAGTACAAATTCTGGCTTTAAACTTCAATACTTTAGATGTTTGTGAGTTTCGTGTAAGTAGTCCTTTTTATAAATAAACATTTTCTTTATAACAGTAAAAGAAACCATCGCATTTTTTCTGTATATGAATTGGGAACCCTGTGTCGTCTATATGCTTAGCGTTTTATATATTATATAAATCGTTAAATACGATATATAAAAGCTTTTACCAGACACGAATGGGCTAAAGATTACTGTAATCGACCATTGAATGAATGATGATAGATTACTGAAGTTTTATTATGAATATGGAATACCCATAATGCCTAGTGCTAAAGATGTATTACATTCATATTATAGTCCAAGAATATTTATTGATAAATTATTCGTTAGCAAATAGTTTATTCGTTATTACTCAACGTCGATTTGACACCAAAATCGTGTGCAATAATTTGCAAAATCGTCTTTTAAAATACAAAAAAATACCCAATAATAAGGAATTGTATTTTTGTTGTATTTACAATTTTTTCCAAATTCGTACACATAACTTTAGTAGCCTAATATTAAACCAATGAGTTTCCTTCAATATTAATTTTATCTTACTAGTGATAAAAATAAAAAAAAATATATAAGAATTATTTAGGCCGTAGTTCACCGCACTGGTCAAGTGCGAAGTGGTAGACTTCATATTATACCCTTAAGATTTTTTAAACAATCTCTTAGACGTTCAAGTTTTACAATGTTTCGATTTGACACAATGCAAGAATATGCTGTATATAACTTAATATAACATGTCTGAAATATATATATAACTTAATATAACATGTCTAATACTCTGAACGATGGCTGGCTAAACTGCTATCTCGGTGAAGGTGGTAAAGATTATTAAGCTATAACAATACATCAGGCCATTAGGTGCTGAAGGTACCGTAACGTAGACGAATGGAAGCTATTCGTTTTGCCGTGGTACAGGGCTTGAGATGTAGCGGGTAGCAATTTTCGAATTTAGTTCCAAATACTAGTTTCCAAATTCAAAATAAAAATGTATTAAATTAAATCAATGTAGTAAATTAAATCAATAGTAAAAGAAATTAGCTAACTGGTTTTAGGCTTTTCTTTGTAATTGCCAGATTTGTTATTTATTTATTAATTCTACTATAATGTATAGGATTTTGTAATTCTTTATTTCGATTGTAATGATGTATCCGTAAAAATACTAAAAAAAATGTAATACTATTTTTCAAAGAAAATTCCTATTATATAATATAATGGGAGTTTTATTTTTAGGAACCAATATAGGTACCTACTCTATTTAATTCTACTTTACTTTATTAGTCATGACTCTTTAAAATATATCAAAATATTCCCCTACGTTCCCAATCTAAATAAGTCATTTCGACATTAAAATTATATGAATATTTTAACAAAAATGTACATATAATTTAGGTTCATAAAACTAATATTTATATATTATCATTAACTCCGATTAATTGTATTTATTACAAAAACGCTGTCACTTTTAACTTACTTACAATGCATTCGACCGCTGTACTTTTCTATTAAAGTGCTGACTTTATTCTATTTCAGAGTCTCTCTGATATAAGCCGGCGCTATTTATACTTATTTTCTCCTTTTGCTAAGTCTAAGGTAAATATCTAAGTATATTTCAGTAATAAAACAGATTATTTTTAGACATATCAACGCTAAAACGCAATCACACATTCAAAGGGGTTTACACCACCACACCAGTCTAACACCAATCAAATTAAATTTGCAACATTAAAATGGGAATTTTTAACACTTTATTTTCTGTTACTGTTCTAGTTCAATAAATTCATAGAAATGTCTTGATGAACCCTCAATGTAAATCTAACTGTACCACGAGTCGGCATAAGATATGCGAATAAAAAATAAAGTATCCATATAAATGTAAATCCAATGTTTTAAAATATATTACGGAGAATTATGTTATGGGGTTTATTTAAATTACACAACAATTTCCTGCATGAACGCCAAGGCCACTAAAATGTGCTAATAAGTAAACCTGCAGCTAACTACAACAAATCGCTTTTACACAAGGTTATCTGAGTAGAAATCAGCAATGGATTCAAAGCTTCAGTCATTGCGATAAGTGGATTATTACGTTACATTTGCTCAGCTAAAGGATTACCAGTAATTAATTTACGGCATCTAGATTACATTTATTGTATAGCGTGGTTACATTATAGCCAACAATCGAGATTTAGCTTGATACTAAAACAAAGAGCAATGATACCCCGATTGTTTGAATTTTGACTTCACACGCTGAACGTTCAAATTCTTAACTCAAATCTGAGTTTAGTGAAATCTACATTGTAGACGTAGGATCTACGGTTAATCTGCGACTAACAATCTAAATAATTGTTTGTTGTTAATTTAAAAGACGCATCCTACGAAAGCAGAATTAATTCTAACACACATAGTCTTACTACAAGGCACAGTTTCTTCTCAAAATAAGAAATTCGAGACAAAATTTGATTCGCTGACAGGCTTGGACCGAACGTGTCCAAAGCAAAATTTCAAGAAGAACTAAAAACATTGTCTATGACATAAGGAGCACGCTTATCCCCCGAAAGTTTTCAGACTTATGATGAATTGTGTCTGATCCACAAAAACAGGAATTCGAAAACAACCTTGTTTTCATCTTATAAGATTATTCAAATCATGAAAACCAGACGCCACGAAAACAATCTTCGCGCGGAGAGAATATATATTTAATTATGGACAGAAGTCAAATTCGCCCCAACTATTTAAGTCAGCCGGCCAGAGTTGGCAGGGAACTATGTGCTCTATTTCCCTTGATATAAGTGGTTTTATTGAATGAGCTAGGTCGGGGGTTGTCGGGCAGTGGGGCGCCGGATCGATACTGGGTTACTGGTATAAATAGGACAGGCCATAACCCAACGCTCGGTTTCGTTCTCGCGAATCGATTCAGAGATAAGACTGATGCTGTAACAGCAGGAGAAAAGCAGAATGGGCTGACTTTGAGCGTAAAGTTGTTTTACTACGAAACGTATATGTATAGGTAAAGCATACGCAGTTTCACGATAAAAAAGTGGCTTTTTCTAAATCAAAAACGAACATCTTTCATGTTTATAATTTTTGCTTATCACTATTTTTAGATTATGACTAGAATATGACGTTAAAGTAACGTCATATTCTAGTCATAATCTAAAAATGTTACAATTTTTTTATCGTCTTAAGGTCGCAAACGAGCATGCAGTCCACCTGATGTTAAGTGGTCACTGCCGCCCATGAACATTAGTAATCATCCCCGAGTAAGATTAAATCCTACTTGAGGAGGATCTATGGTCATAGATGCGTTGCTACAATTGAGGATTAAGATGTTCGCTTTGCTTTTAAGTATAGCATGGCAACCACGCCTCTATAAACCGAAACACAATCAATTGCTGTACGGAGGATTATGAGGGTGGCGGTACCTCCTCGGTTGAACTACATGAACTACTACTACGATATTTTGTTTATGTTTTACATGTAAGAAATAGGAAACATTTCGAATAACTCATTCAAACTAATTAAATGGAAGGAAACTTAGACTCAAATCCATGTTAATATTTTGATGCTCATGGCACTAAAAACCCCATTTACATGATAATGGGTGTACAAAATAAACAGGTTGTAATATTCAAGGCTCTACATTTTACAGGTGAATGTTCCAATCATTATATCATGAACATCCCTTGTCAGATGGAAGGTCGTGATTAGAAATGGCAGCCGTAGGGGATGGCGCAAGTTACAAACTTATTATCATTTTAAATTTAAAAAGTTTTAAAAAGATTTTAAATTATTATCATATAGAGTGTTTTTATTATTCTTCATATATTATACTGTTTATGTAACTAAGGATTCATATTATTTGTGCATGAACAAATTGTTATTTTTAACTATAGGATTTTGGTTTACGACTAAAAGTTCTATTTATTGTAATGTTACTAATGTATGAAATAACATACAAAAACCACGAAAATCGCTGGGAAAATTAAAGAAACCCTAGGATTCACAGATACTTGAATCAAAAACCTAAGTTTTGAATTAGTAGTATAATAGTGTTTTATGATACTAGTGAACTACCAAACCGACCTCCAAAGTTTGAAAAACCTAATAGAACACAAACCAAGACCTTAACCATAAAAAGCCATAAATAAAACACAACCATTGCCAGAGAAGTAGAGGTATTAATTGTACGCCAAAACTTTAACTAACCGCTAATAAATTAGACCACATCAGACCTCGCTGAGCCTAAACGTGTGAGCTGAAGTATGAAGGCCGGCGCAATTAATTTAGCGTGATTAATCATGATCTTTAGGATACACTCACTTTAGTGTAATGAGTCTTTATACGTTATAAACGTTACATAATGAAATTGTTAATACACAGTGATTTTATACCAAATTTTGTGATCAAATTTCATAGAAGGTTTATGAAAAACAACGGCAAATTTTTGATTATTGATTATGGAATTTGAGGAGGTTAGGACATAGTTACCCGTGCCGGTCAGGTGCGAATACTTCGTCACATTCCATTGATATTCTCTTACGTAAGTTTCCTCACGATGTTCTCGTGTTACGAGTATCGCCTTAACTAAATGGACACGAAATTTAAATGAATCAGGAACTCAGACCCCCAAACTTTATAGGATTTTTATGGGATCACTCTTCGATGGTTAGTCTGTCTATCACGGTCTATTTTCTTCGAATGTACTGAATATAAATATTAATATCGAATTTACGATGTAAAAAACATTACTAAACTAGGCTCGGTAAAAGATTTTATTATTTAATACTGAATGCAGTTTATTGAATCTATTGCCCAAAACGTACCTTACATTTTCGATATTCATTTTTATTTACTTATATTTACTTTGCTTTTTCCTTTCCGAGTGCTCTTCCTGATTTCTTGAAATTTCTAGAAAATTCCCGATGTTCATAGAACTTGTCGACCTAGTAGCAACAATGTACGTAGTAAGTAAACAGCTACAGCGCAGAATCACTTCTGTATCTCGCTCGGCTATCGAGCAAACTTATCAACAACTTTTACGTCTCTTCAAAGGGCTGCTCGATAGGGCTGTCAGATCAAAAACATATATTTTATGTTAACATATTACTTACTTATTGTACTAGGTTTTCTAATATACTCACTTTTTGTAAACAGATGGATAAATATACTCATTGTTGTACCAAGTGAACCAATAAAAGCAAATAAAATAACAAATCAATGCTGCAAACACGATTAAATGTTTTTAAACCAATGCCGACAAATCATCAATACGAAATTTTGTTTTTTTTATTTTGTTCAAAAATTATGACCCTCTTATTATTTCAGAAATAAAAAAACCTTTATAGCATTATTTTCTTTCACCAAACATGCGATATGATCATAAGAATAAACAAAACATCTTTATTCTTCGTAATGATGAAAGAAACCTAAATTCAGCTTCTTAGTTAATAGTATTAACCTATTTTCTCTTCAGAGGCAACCCTAAATCCTTTATTTATATTACTCAGAAACCCTTTCTTAACGTCTTATCTAAATCTTTTTCGACAGATAGTGTAATCCAAAGAAAAAGGTTGTTCTAGTTTGACGACAGTTTCCCTTTGTATATTCGTAAGCGGAGCGTAAAGTAAATATAGGGTCTGTCGTCAATATCTCCACTATCGTTCATTTGAATCAAGAACAGATAGGCTTTATTTATTTACTCAGTAAGTATATCATGTAAATGAAATTAGGTAATTATTCTTATTAACAGGATATATTTATTTGTTAATAACTTCTGAAACCACTGAAACGATTTTGAAAATTGTTTTTGTACTCGGAAGCTGCATTATTTAATTTTAAAATTATCACTGGCTTGTTGAATAAAATAGAGACGGGCTATTTTTGCATTTGCTGTGAGTTCAATTCTCGACTCAAATATAAGATATTCAAAAAAAATTGGAATATCTTAAAATAATAAAATGCTTCCTTGCATTAAAATTTAATATCTCCAATACTTTTTGTATTTTCTCTTCTCGTCCCATTCGTTTACATATTAAAGTCATAGTGCACTAAATGAAAATTTATAATATCTCATAGTATTGCCTTGATTTTAAATAAACCATATAGTAATATTAATGTAATTTTTCATTTAGCGACTAATAAATATACCAGTAGGTACAAATATTAGTAGTACATAGGTAGGTACATACAATATTGGCATAAACGTACCCATGTACTGTAGGTATATACCATTACTTTCTTCCAGCTTCCAGCTGATCATTCACCCGTCTCATATAAACTACAGTCACGTCCCTGGAAAATAATTTCCACTGAAAAGAAAACAGTCAACCGTTGCCGAGTTCTAAAAATAAACAGTTATACCCATTTCTTCGCAACTTACTTCACGGTACCTATATAATAAGTTAACTTGAAATAGGTACCTTTACTAAGAAACCTTACCACTTTCTTACATGTCTTTAATATTTGAATTTGGAAATGATTCCTGCATATATTTTTGAAGACAATGATTTTTATTTACTTTGTATAATTTAAACATGTACGTTAATTAATTTAAATACTTAATTTTATTATTAATATTCATATTACATATTATCCGGTATAATTTGATGAATAACGTATTATTTAAATTTGTCACACATTTTTTTTATATCACAACTCAAAACCAAAAGGCGAAAAATTATTAATTACCCGCATAAAATAAACGTAAATAAAATCATATATCATATTTGCCTGTTTTGTCAATGCTTATCTAATCATCGTTAAAAAAAATTGGTAAATTAAAAGAAAATTTGAAACAGCAAATTTGTTTTTGTGAAACTAAGTAAGAGTAAAAAAAATGTAGTTTGTTTTGTCTTTTTCATAAATAACTAAACGGACTAAGTTTCATTATTTACTATACTGAAAACAAAATGAGCGTTCGCGTACCGTAACAAAACAGGGCTAATTTAAATAAATCGTTTGACCGTGGCCTACGTGATAACGTAATACTGACCTTAATCAAACATCATTGTACCACACATACCTATCATACAAACATACATCATTCCATAGTTATGAGTTTCGTACAAAGTTATATAGTTATAATTTTTTGTTGTATCATCGTAATAAATCGATGATAATCAAAAATAATTTCTGGAAAATGCTAGAACTTACATACCAACACCCAATGCCGCATTGGATTGACTTATTAGCAAATTGCCAGGTGGTAGAACTCATGTAGCTACCGGGGAGGTAGTACCACCATCGTGGTTGCCGGCTATACTTACAATCGAGGCGAACATCTTAGTTTCAAGGGTAGCAACGCATCTGTGGACAAGCACATTAAATCGTACTCGGGGATGATCACAACTGTCGATGGGCGGTAGTGACCGCTTACCCTCAGGTGGACTGCATACTCGTTTGCTACCTTAAGACGATAAAAAATCATTTGTTCCAATGGGTTAGTTGCCGGTTGCAATTCTACAACTAAGTACTCATGTAATGAATTTCTGGTCGATCTCAAGTAGGGCTTTAACCGCATCTAACGATACCATGGGTACCCAGTAGATGAATGCTCGTTTGTTACATCCTCCACGCAAATGCTGAAACATGTGAAATTAATTAAGAAGCCATTTTGTGTATAATACCATGTCGCTACTCTGACTCTCAATATCTCTTCTTATTTGAATGCTCAATCGTATATCCTATCAAAAACTATCCACTTACAACATCGGTAAAGTATTTCAAACATCATTTAGCAACGCCACCTAATTCTGATGGTAAGTGGTCACTGCCACCCATGGACATCAGTAATCATCCCTGCGTACGATTACTGCGTACCTAAGGTTGACCACAAATGCGTATGCCTTGAGGACTAAGATGTTCGCCTCGTGTTTAAGTAAATCCGGCAACCACGCCTCTCCAAACCGAAACACAATAAATTGCTTCACGGAGGGGAATGAGGGTGACGGAGGGGAATGACGGTAACGGTGGTACTTCCCCGGTCGAACTACATAAGTTCTACCACCTGGCAACATAATATACAAAACTTCTTTAATTTATTAGTTAGACGCGTGATTACTTAGAAGTTATTCGCGATTACTTACAATAGGGTGATGACATTTGTACATGAGCCGAACAGCTCGATAGAGTTCAGAGTTTAGATAAATTTAGCGCACGACACCCCACTACAAGGTGGCGTAGGCGACATGGAAAAATTGTGTTTTGCCAGGTGGTAGAACTCGTGTGGTTTGAACGAGGAGGTACCACCGCCATCTTCAAATTAATCCGTGAAACAATTCTTGTCTTTCGGTTTGGAGAGGCGTGGTTGCCGGCTATACTTACGACCGCGGCGAACATCTTTTTCTTCTGGGACAGCAACGCATCTTTTGTCAACCTCAGGTACTATGAAATCGTACTTGTGAATGTTTACTAAAGTCCATGGGTAGCATATCTTACCACCGTCAGGTGGACACAAATGCTCGTTTGTTAGCCTTATAAGATTAAAAGAAAATTTTTTATAATCAATTCAGGCAGGAAAAAATCTGCGTCTTAAATTGAGGATTTAAAAAGAGCTCGTTTGAGCATTGGAAGAGCTACAGGGCAATGAGAAACAAGAGATCGGACTCCACAATTGACACTGTCCATTAACTTGCCGGTCACCGCTCGCCACTAAATATAGAACTTGTTTCATTCATCATGTATTATTTACATGCATTGACCATTTTATTAGTGCTGCAAATTTACACAGACGACGTGACACTTTCGATGGCTCGCCTGCATACTATATAAGACTAGCAAAGTTTTGATATTTATCTCTATAAAATATATAAAAAGTGTAAAAAAATGAATCCCTATTTTCTTTTTTGTTGTTTCTTTTTTGTTTGTTAATGCCTGAGCATGATTTTTATTAAAGGAAAAATTAAGTTTTTCTTAAGTTGCGCGGAAAATTTAAGAAAACTTAACGATCATATTAACTTTCCTATTGTAACCATAGCAACATAACTTTTTTACTAACAATATATATATTTAAGAGAGGACAACGCCTATTAGGTCAGCAAGTACGAGTATGTTATAGAAAAGTAGGGATAATGTGTGTGTATAGTTTATACTAGCTTTTGCTCGCGACTTTGTCCGCGTAGAAGTCGAAAAACCCCTTGGCGGTAGAATTTCGAAAAATCCTTTCTTACTGCTCACTTAGATCATGAAAGAAACCTCTGTACCAAATTTCAAGTTTTTAGGTACAGTAGTTTCGCCTGTGAGTTGATATGTCAGTCAGGTAATAAGTTTTACCTTTTATATATATAGATAGATAAACTAATCAATCTATAAAAAAGGGTTACCTCTTTTTTATAGATTGATTCGTTTGTTATAGTTTCTGCCCTGTGGCTATTGGTTCACGTATAAAATAGACAGCGAAAGTCAGAATTCGAGTTCAGTCCTTTCAACATTGATTTTTCAAAATGACGTGACTTTTCTTCGAAATCGTTACAGAAACATCTATGAGATTTAATATTACGACAGGAGTGTGTGATGTTTCCCAATTCGCAGTAGTTGATGTATGGCCTCTTTTTTGAATAAATTTTAATAAATACTTTTCTATGAACTCAGTGTAACGTAGGGTTTCTCGTATTTTATAATTAATTACGCTTCAAAGACTTAATTTGACTTCAAAGATTTAGCATCGATAAGTAAATGAGATTGGTAATGAGTAGATTCTAAGTCTTACAAGGGAAGCCACAGACAGGATTTATGAAAATTGATTCGTTATTATTATTTCTTCAATCAGAACTGTACAAATAAAGCTTGTCAATGTCAAGTAAGCTTGTCAATATATTTTGTCACAATAAGAACTGTCCATTAGGGTCTACTTATGCCTAAAAGAGGAGCTTAAAGCCGATGAATGAATGAATGAATGAATTAATGAATTATTCTAATATCTAATTACTGATGTAATGCTGTATCACTTTCATTAAGTATATCTTTATACCTTATAATGAATAAAAACTTTTGAATGAAAGCTTGTAAACTATACATCATATCACACATGACTAGCATAAAACAGTGTGTCCGTAGACAAATGTAACAAACGATACATCACACAAGCAAGTTGATCGTGTCAACTGAGACGAGCCCTAGGTTCAATTGGTCGTGGCGACCCGCACAATTGACTGTAAACGAGTTAGCGCGCTGCGCGGTCATACTGATACATATGTTCTATTCGGCGAACATTACCAAAGAAAATAATATAAAGAGAAAGAAATATATATGCCTTCTAGAGCTCGTTTGCTACCTCTATACCATAAAAAGCAATGTATCACGCATAACTCTCCTTACTAGGAGACAAAACAGCGTTCGCGCACTACATACTCTAACTTTTTACCCTCACAATCTCTGTGTCATATGCCATGGTCAATCATATGCATAGACGACCACACCTTCACAGAAATCCAAATTCGCCATTCAAATTGTTGTCTAGCCGAGAATCCAACACGGGCCCTCTACGCGGTAAACACCTTTAGTGACCATTTAAATTGTTGTCTAGCCGGTAATACATGGACGAATTCATTCCGCATTTGCGTTTCGGTACCGAATGCTCCAAGTCCTCCCGCATATTCAGTCGGTGTAACCATCACGGCTTTCGGTTTGGGCGCAAAACGGGTGCAGAAGTGCTCGCCAGTGCACCTCCCGTTTTCATGGAAAAGCGGCCAGGTGCACCGGGTAACCAGGCGAAGTGCATGATAGTGATGTACGAAGTGCAGTGCAACTAAGTACAAAAAGAGCGATGAAGAAAGGCGACCTACCTCCAACTGACCGCAGAACGAGGCGGGAAAGAGAAGACCGCGAAGATAGGGACGGCGGCAACTTTCTCAATGTACCCCCAGTACCCGGCAGAACGAGGAGGGAGCGAGATAGAAGAGACAGGGACGGCGACACATCTCTTCGACAACTACCCTCACTCCCGGTGATTACTGGGAGTGAGCGAGAGGACCTGACAGAAAGGGATGGAGGCCCATTTCTGCGAATACCCTCACCCCCAGTGATAACCGGGAGTGAGCGAGAGGGAATGCGCGAGCAGGACAGTCGCGAAGAGCTGGAGGTCCCGCCGCGGAAACCGACCTTCCCATTCGGGCGAGAAATGCCCCCGCCGAGACGTCTAAGGAGTCACAGGGGCGGAGAAAACGCCGTAACACCAGCGGCACCGGCCAGAACGGTGGTAGCTCGGAACATTTTTACGTCCGAGTACCGACCAGTCCAGGGACTAGTTGGCCGGCAACCCCGAGTGAGGAGGAAGGGCTACAAGAAGCCCCTTCCACCACCACAGAGCGACAGGGAAGACGATGATGAGGGCACCGACACCCTAGAGCCCCTCTCTCCACCCCCGCAACCCCCGCAACCCCCAAGGACCACGGGCAAGAGCGCGAGACGCCTTTCGGCCACACCGCCGTCCGGAGAAGGTCCGTCAAAGGTGGTCCTCATCGAGGACATCGAGGATAGTGAGGAGGAGACCACCACCAACATACCACCGACAGCCGAGGCCTCGAAACATCAAAGCAACGAGAGCATATACCAAGATAGCAAGGAGGACGGGAGCAATGGTGAGGGAAGTGAGGTGGCTGCTGCTGCATCTGCTGTCGCCGCGGATCCAACTGTAAGTCCACCATTCACCTGTTCGCAGACTCTGCATTACCCTCCCCGCTCCCCTACCCCTCCGTCACCCTTCCAAATGGGGACAGACGGAGTACTAGCAGAAATGCTGGACTCGACGACGTACGCAGGATTTGCGTCGCCGCCGTCGCCGGTGGGCCCGTCTGTACCCCCCTCTCCCACCCGCCCCTCGTCTGACCTCTCAGTAGTAGCGAACGAAAGCGGTAGATGGGAACTGATAGGTAGAGCCCGTACCTCAACGGGCGTTTCTGAACACCCTGCGCCCAGCACATCTTACGCTGCGGCGCTGTCGGCCCCGGCCAGCCCACAGCCACGACAACCATCTCCGCCGAAAGGCGCGGCTACGGAGAAAGTCAGGGGACCTCAGGGAACCACTGCGCCAGCTAGCAAGGCGTACCCTCCATTGGTGGTGGAGCGACTCCCCAACTGGGTGGAGCACTTTGCGGCACTCCGCAAATTGCTTGGCCACGCACCCAACGCGAGGCCTCTCGGGCAAGGGGTTCGATTCCTCCCTTGCTCACCTGAAGAGTACCGGGTAGTCCAACGGTACCTAACCGACCTAGAGGATAAGGAACCGGGACTCTCCTGGTTCTGTTACACGCCGAAGGACGACCGACCCACAAAGGTGGCGTTGCGCGGACTTCCAAGTGCGACAGCGCCAGAAAGAATCACCAACGCCTTAATCGGCTTGGGCTTCCCGGTCAAACTCGTCCGCCCCATTCCACCTCGGCGGGGCAGTCCCGGCTGCATATACTTCGTGCAGCTGGATCGTATGGCCAAGGAGGAGTTGGCGCGCCTCTATGGGGTGCGCGAACTACTCAACATGCCGGGGGTATCCATCGAGGGGTGGAAAGGCCGCATTGGCCCCCCCCAATGCCACCGGTGCCAAATGGTGGGCCACGCCTCGGTGAACTGCCACCGGCCGGCCAGATGCATCCGCTGCGCGGGGTATCATCTGGTCCGTGACTGCCAACAACCCAAGGACGCGGTGCCGGTATGCACCAACTGCTCGGGCCCACACACCGCCAATGACAGGCGGTGTTCCTATCTCAGGAAAATGGCCCGGGTTAGGGGGATGCAGTACCCTCCGCCAAAGCCGCAGGCGACTAACATCAAAACCGCGGCCGTCCCCTCTGCTCGCTCGCGTGCGCCACCCGCCACCAAGGAGCCAGTACCCCAACGCACGGTCGAGGAATACTCGGTCGCCCCAGGAGCGTCTCTCATGGCGCCGGCCAATCCCGCACCAGCGCCAAAACGTCCAAAAAAGACGCGCAGCGCCAGGCGGAGGGCCGCGCGACTGAGGGAGGAGCGGGAGCAACAGCCCCCAAAGCCGTCTGCCCCCGCCCCACCCAAAGAAACGGAGCCACACCAACCGGCAACCCGAAAGGGTAAAAAGAAGACGCCAGCGCTCCAGAAGACGGCCGAGACCCCGGCCGCGCAAATAACACAGGTGTTAACACCGGAACCTGTTGCCCCTACCACCATAGCTGGTGCAGCGGGGGGAAAAGGTAAGGGCAAGCAGTCGCGGAAGGAACCGGTAGTTCGACCCGGACCAACAGCGCAGCCGCGTGCTGAAGACGCCCCTACTCAAGGGCAACGCCCCCTCCAGGCCCTGGGAATAAATCTGCCCGCCAGTGATCTTGTGGCTGCAATAACAGCCATAGGGGAGGCGATTGCGCAGTACCCGGACCTGGTGGAGGCGATTAAGTTAGTGATCGCCAAAACGCTCGGGTTCCAATATGGTAGTACAACTTAGATTACTATATTGGAACCCGGGCGGGCTCGCTAACCTGCCCAACCAGCAGGGGCTGAGGCGTCTCGTCCGAGAGCAAGACATACATGTCGTGCTCCTCGGCGAGACCAAACTCCGCCCCGGGAAAGACTACCGCCTCCCAAACTACTTCGTGTACCGCCGCGACGAGGTCTCGCCGGCGGGGCATCCGTACAGGGGCACCGCCGTCGCGGTCCGCCGCGATGTGGTGCACGAGGAGTTGCCTCACCCGTCATTCACCCAGACGCGCTCCATTGGGGCATCTGTGTGCATGGCGGGTCAGGAGCTGAGGCTGTTTGCGGCTTACCGCCCCCCTGGTCCCCTCTTTGACCCGAGGGACATCGACTCCATCTTGGGCGACAGTAAAGCGACCCTGGTAGCCGGAGACCTCAACTGCAAGCATCCTGCTTGGGGGTCCCGGACCATAAACCCAGCTGGTCGCAAACTATACAACGACTCCGAAGAAAAGGAGTATGCTGTGTTAGGGCCGGAGGCACCCACACACATCCCATCTTCGGAGTCCTGCCGCCCCGATGTCCTCGACATAGTGCTCCACCGTAACCTCCCATGCCCGGTGAGTGTGGAGGTGCTTTACGACCTGGATGGTCAGCACCTCCCCGTACTCATCACGCTTGGCCTGGGGGCGGAGAGTGTAGCCCTCCCCCGGTTCAGACGCACGACGGACTGGGAAGGCTACCAAGCCTCACTGGCCAACTTTAAATTTAGTAGCCCGCTCACCACACCCCAAGGTGTGGAGGCCGCCGCCGGTGAATTAGCGGACTCCATCCAAGATGCACTGGCGGCGTCCACCGAGCAAAAACAAGTAGAGGGCTACAAAGAGAGACTCCCAGCCCGTCTACAGGCGATGCTGGACCGGAAGCGCAAGCTGCGGAAGGACTGGGCATGCACCCGCTGTCCCCGGGCTAAGCGTGACCTGAATGCCCTGGCGGAGGAGCTGGCTAATGAGATGAGTGCCTACCGTGGCGTCACCTGGGACGCGAGAGTGGACCAGGCTGGCGAACACGAGACGTCTCTGCACCATCTCAATAGGCAGCTCACCCGGACAAGGGCTCCCGTCTCCCCGCTTCTAGATGGGGCGGGAAGACGGTGCTATTCAGCACAGGACCGGGCCGAGATACTGGCGGAGCACTTGGTCGAGCAATTCTCGCCACACCCCCCCGCCGCTGCCGTCTCTGAACACCACGAGGTCGTAGAAGCAAGGGTTGAGGATTTCATCGGACGCCCGACACCGCCACCTCAGGGATTTGAGTTTATCTCGCCCTCTGAGACGCGGAAGGTTGCCGTGCGCCTTAATAAGCGCAAGGCACCAGGCCCCGATGGCATCCCCAACCTGGCGCTGGCAATGCTGCCAAAAAGAGCGCTGGTCGCAATGACCAGACTCTTTAACGGCATTCTACGCACGGGCCACTTCCCGAACACCTGGAAGTTGGGGAAGGTAATAGTCCTCCCGAAGCCGGGGAAAGACCGCCGTCTCCCGGCAAGCTACCGTCCCATCACGCTGCTACCTACCATAGCAAAGCTCTTCGAGAGACTCGCGTTGAAGCGACTGTCCCCGTTCCTTGCTCTAAGAGACGAACAGTTCGGCTTCCGCGCGGGCCACTCGACTACGCTGCAACTGGCGCGGGTGATACATCATCTGGCTGACGAGCTCAACTGCGGGCGGTACACGGTCGGAGTCTTCCTCGATATCGAGAAGGCCTTCGACCGTGTATGGCACGCTGGGCTGGTCTTCAAGTTGTTGGAGTCCCCCGTGCCGGCGCTATTGTGTAGACTAGTAGCGTCATTTCTTGATGGGCGGAAGTTCTACGTGTCGGTTGAGGACAAAGCCTCAGACCCCCGCCCAATTCGTGCTGGAGTGCCTCAGGGCAGTTGCCTGTCGCCACTGCTCTACGCCCTCTACACAAATGACATCCCCACACTGCAGGGCAACCTTGCGGAGTGGGAACGAGATGCCACACTAGCGCTGTTCGCAGACGACAGCGCTTACTTTACTTCCTCACGGAGACCAGAGTTGGCGGTTGCCAGGATGCAGCGACTGCTCAACTTGTTACCAGAGTGGCTGGATAAGTGGAGGATGGCCGTCAATGTCGGGAAGACGGTCGCCACACTTTTCGGCCGAAACCGTACCATGCCGGCTCCGCTACGTTTTCGTGATCGAGATGTAGCTTGGAAGCCTACAGTTAGGTACCTTGGATGCCACATCGATCGCTCGTTGCGGATGGTCCCCCAGGTGGAGCACGTGCTACACCAGGCCCGTGCCGCGCGAGCGATGCTCCGACCGGTGCTGTCATCCAAACTACCGACCCGCACCAAACTAAGGGTGTACAAGTTATACATCCGATCCCGGCTCACCTACGCGTCGCCGGCATGGTACGCGTTGGTCAGCAAGTCGCAGCGCAAGCGTCTCCAAGCGCAGCAAAACCTGTCCCTGCGGGCAATCGTGGGAGCGGGACGCTACGTGAGGAACGACGTGGTGGCGCGCGACCTAAAGGTCGAAAGTATAGAGGAGTTCGTGCGGTCGATGTCCGAGCGGATGTTCGCTCGAGCGGACGACGGCCCACACCCTCACCTGAGGGGTATCGCGCCCCTCCACGCGCGTCCTCCCGAGGGCCGCCCGCTCCCACGGGAGCTCTTAGGGCAGGACCTCTCATAACATCTGTAGAGGACGCCGACTCTGGTCCCGGAAGGAATAAGACAGACGGACCGACTCATACCCCCCGCCTAACGGCGGATCACATCACCGGGGGCCGTTGACCCCTTGAGAATTGCCCGGGTAAGGAGGGATTCCTCGAGGCCCGTAGACCCCTGACCGGAGGCGACAGCGCCACGGAATATGGGACGACCGCTTTCGTTCTAACAAGATGAAGAGACTAACAAATGCCATTGAATGTAGGTTTTTAGGCAACTCCTTGATTCATTTTTAAACGTAACTTTAATAATAACGTTTTTTTTTTAAATTGGTTCCATCGCAATACATGTTTCGTAAAAATTTCAAGCGAACCTTTTACGGTTCAAAAGATACGCTGAAAAAATGCCAAAATTACCAATACAAGCAATAGGCAAATAGGAAATAGGATCCCTTTGGTACCTGATTCCCGGTTAGACAAAAATGTGGATGAGGAATTTGGATTTCTGATCAGACTTGTGTGTCTCTATAACAACCACGAGCCATAGAAACCTAGTATGGGGCTATGAGTGTAGAAATGAGCGAAGAAATCATATTTTTTGCCTCGAAATGTCTAAAACTCTAGTACAAATATTTATTTACTTCCTGTCCAATAATAAAGATACAAAGTTTTATATTTTTGTCTCTGACGATGAATTTAGGTTTAAGTTTCACTCTGTTTGTGTATCAAATTTAATAATTACAATTGGTTCGGTAGTTGTGGCGTAAAAGCGTAACAAACAAACTTACATTAACATTTATAATATTAGTATAAATTAATTTAAATATTTTCATTTAAAATTTAAATATCATAAATTAAAGATCATTAATCATTAATTTAAAGATCATACGACCATGCAATCCATCCACGTGATGGTAAGTTGTCGCTGCCATGGATGCATGGAAATTTGTAATCTAAGTATGATTGAATCACACCTGAGGCCGATCACAGTTGTGTTGCCAAGTCCGAGATATAAGAATAGCTAGTAACCACGTCTCTCCAAATCCTGAAATATCAAATTCACCTAAATGTACGTTTCTGTACCAAATATATACTTAATGTACGTACATTTCCGTGTACCAAAGTGTTTGGGCTATTGTCCAGGTATGTAAAAATTCCGCGGAAATATTCCCCATCTATTCTCATATCTTGAACCTATACCCGGCGCGTCTCAGTGTTATGCGCTTTCCTGGTTTCTTGGTACGGTGCCAATTCGTTATAGTTCACGGTTTTAACCGGTATAAAATTCAGTCAAGCGGGAGTCGTATTATATTGATGAATATAATAATTTATATGTCGAGGGTTTTGCCTACCACCGTCCAATCTATGCAAATAAATAAAATTGGAGTGTCTCTTTGTAATATAAAAATAACTGCTTTTTACTAAATCCCTATGTATTTATACATGGTACATATACAAAAATAACATTTTTTACAATTTTTGTCTGTATGTCTGTTTGTTCCGGCTAATCTAGCTGGATCTAGGCAGATAGCTGATGAAATAAGGAGTAACTTTTATTTCAGAATTATACAATATAATATAAACGCTAATCGAATTCCACGCGGGTGGAGCCGCGGACACAGCTTAGTATTCAATATAAAGGTTGATTACATATATGTCAATGGACGTACAAATTGTACCCAGTTGGGTTGATAACAAATGTCTGTAGGCGGCAGTGACCATTTACCATCAGGTGGACTGCTTGTTTGTTTGTAACCTTTATAACAGTGCCGTGGCGTGGATTTTTACCGCCAGCCCAAAATTTGCCCCGCCCCCTCTTTTTTTAATGATTAGTCGGGAACATCAGTAAAAGTGACATAAAATCTTTTAATTACTTATTTATTGCACTTTTAAGTACGCGCATTCTCCTACCGACTTCAAAAAAAGGGGGAGGTGCTCATTTTGACTGAATTTTCAAGTCACAACTCCTCAAGTCGAAATTTCTCATAATGGATATCGATTAACTATCAATTTAAAAGTAACAAAAATATTCAAATTATATAATATTAAAAATCGCGGCGCTTTCTGGCGCCCCTGTTAGCTTGCCCGAGGCCATGGGCCCCTTCAGCACCACGCTACGCCACTGCTTTATACGATATAAGTAATCACCAGGTTGCGTACCGGATTAGCTCTTCTACATCATCATAAAAAGATAAGAAAGAATCTTCCGTTTATTTGTCGTGAAATAGTCGATTAAATTTTGCTACTAGAAGTAGCATAATATTGTGGGTAGGACCTTCCTCGAATTGCCGATATGTTGGTACGCAGCCAAACAGTGGAAGTTTACGTTCCGACACGTCAGCATCACATGTTACTATGGAATTCGGATGATTACATCCGATTGTTCCAGGCAACGCTATTTGTTGATCCAGACTGTAATTTGTGTGCGATGCAATTGCGAAGGTTATTTGGTTATTAGTGTTATATATATTATTGGTTATAAGTGGTTTTATTCCGTTTGGTTGTAATTTGGAAATTGGCGTAACTATCGTGTATGCGTACTAACTAAAGAAAAATAAAAGTATGTTTATTTTTAGCTAATTAACATGGCAATAAATATTCACTGCCGCCCATTGACATTTGTAACAAAACATAACTACGAGTTACCTAATCTTTATATTTATTTAGGTACCCGAAGTTCCTACCTTTGAAGATAAGACTACCCTTATTCAAAACTGAAAGTCAAGATATTTTCATGGGGATCATTGGAGAGTAGCATTGGTATCTCTCATGATGAATTACACAAGTTTTACATCCGTTACATTTTAATATGTATGTAGATGTATTCGGCATGCGTTGCAATGCCTCAAAAAGTAAAAAGTCTCATTATCTAAAAAAATACATGAAATCAACAAAAAATGGGAAAGAATATTCTGGATGAATCTTTTTTTACCTACCAAATAAATTCATAAAAATCGATTGAGGCATTTTAGAGGAGTTCGATTACAAACACCTTAACACGTGATTTTTATATATTAGATTATAATGTGCATAATTGTCATATCCTCCATGCAAATTTAAACACAAAAATGTAAATCCTACCTATGCTTCTTCTTTCTAAAGGCATGGGCACCCAAGACCAGTACCCAGTGGGCGATCTCCTCGGCAAGTACAAGGAGCGCACAGAATATCTGAACCATAAGTACCTTCTCCCTGGCCTCGCGAATGAGCTGAGTGGGGCCTATTGGGACGTGTTCCTGCCTCTAGGCGGGGTGATGAGTGTCATGCACAGAGCTCTGGTGTTGACGAGGTAAGGTTTGAAGGCTGAGCGAGCTGTATATTGTTTAAGACCTGGCAAATTGGTTTAACGTGAATGGACTTCTTATCAGGAGGCCTCCACGTCGAGAACTCTGCGGCACCATCCTGCAGTATGAACCTGGCACGGAGTGGCAGACGCCGATGACCTCAGCCGAAGTCATCCTGCGGTACCCGCTGGTCGGGAAGGTCATATTCCGACAGCCACTGGATCGACCTTGGGAAGACACCACCGTTATCATCGAGAGCATGGTAATTTGCTGTTATTTACAAATAATTCATATAATAAGCATCTAAGTATAAGCTCTGTTTGTTGTCTGCGTGTAAAACAATATTTTTTGAAATTTGTGGTACTAACGTGAATTTCACGTATCGCTAACGCAAATGATGAAGTTGAATAATGTCCGAAAAGTTACAAAACTCCTTATTCATTTTTATGATTTTTTTCCTTTAGGCTTTACGTATGATTAATTCCCTTCTGCCTTCCTGGTCTTGATGGATTAATTCTACGTTTGTTTCGTTTCCTCCCATTGTTTCTTTTCTTTAATGTCCTATATTTCTTTTGTTGTACTGGTGTTGTTCTGTTGTTGCGTGTTGTTCTTGTTGTCGTTGATAACCATGTATCTATCCCCCAGGTGCACGCAGACGGCGCGAGTGTAAACAACACCTTCGAGCACCGCTGGTCCATCAACGAGCATCCGCCAGGCCGCGACTTCTACAACTGGACGGGTCGGTGTCTGAGCGCTGGTCGTCCGCTGGAGCCGCATGGGTTGGTAGTGGACGCGCGTCACCCAGGGCGGGACTGCCGGCGTGGACTGGAAGGGCTGTGTCGGCTCGGTGATCTCACTACCAGGTTTGTTTTATTGAATAAAGGTAGCAAAACCAGTATGCAGTCCATCTTTTTTAAACATGTAAAAAAATTTGGCGGTCCCTCTGGTGCTGCAAATGTCCATAGGCGATGGTGACTACTTACCATCAAGTAGCTCGTCTGCCTTATCAGGCGCGGTCGCAGACACAAATTTTGGGAGGGGTTATACTAAACTTTGGGGGGGTCACTACATAAAAATACTGGGTATAATAATATGAATGACATCATAAAACAAATGGAAGTCTTCTATTTTCATTGCCATAACGAGTAA
>DWNR01000116.1:0-25865 GCA_018250455.1 Polygonus leo | reverse complement strand
CCCCCTGGGTACGCCCATGACTTTGTTACTTATTATGATAAGTGGTGTATAATTCGTAATCATTATTATCATTTGGCTTTATTACCTAACAATAAAAAAACCTACATTACTAATCTTATACTTACATAATGAATATGTAAGTAGGAATATTCAGTGTCTTTAACATACGTATGATTAGATACCAAGTTTTTATTATCTTTATTAGAACCCATGAAAAGTCCATAAAGGCAATTCGTGTCAATAAAGAAACACTTCCTACAGGGCTCCTTATGTAGGGACACATTAAATTGAATAATTTGAACTATGACGATACTCAAATCGACGACTGGGGTCATACCGACTTATTTCTCATATGATGACGCAGGCATAGCCGTAGCAGGCGGAGGGTTATGGCGGTAAAAAATCAGATTTATCGTACATCATTTAATTCAATCTAGTTAGTTGTAGCATGAAATCGAAAAATATAGTCAAAATATGAAAGAATGTACCCCGCAATTTCGTCATTTTAAAAAACTATCTACTAAAAGACCTATGTACTTTTTAAGTAAACTCGCAATGCTGCCACTATTATAGAAAAAAAGAAGGTATATATGCTAGCTTCAAAAAATTAGTCATGTCAATTATCATTAAATCTTTTCCAAAATAGTAACTTTACAATGATATAATAATATTAATCATTCTAAGCGTATGTAATCTTACGAGCGCTAATTTTTAAGTGGTTGCCGCACCGCAGTCAAGGCTAGCCAGTCTCCGTAGTAACTCTATACCGTTTGACCAAGAACATTACTGTACAAAGTTTATACGCCTCCTTTGAGCCGTTCAATTTGATGTGCCAAATTTAAGATTATTAAAAACCTACATACATAAAAAGCCTTTGTGAATAAATTTAATACTGAAAGAATATCTCAAAGTTGATGTTCACTGTAATATATGTTTCTAAACACATTCACATATGTTTCTAAATTGAGGACCATCTTGTTTTTTTTATACAATTGGTAATATACTGTACTAAATGAATACCAAGTAATGTTAATTTGTCAGGTCACAGTCGCCAATTTATGACATGTATTATATCCGAAATTAAATATCAGAGCTGAAATACAAACATTAAAATTTTATTATATTTAGGTTTGAGGCAGGATACCGAGACTTAGGTTGGCTGGTATCCATTTCATATCAATGTTATTTTCAGGTGTCATTTGACTTCCTGGTTAATATAAAAGTCCCATTCATCAAAATAGGTTCTGGCGACTCGAACAACTTGTTGTTCCTGAAATACGCTGCATCTAAGAATGTTCCCCTGATAATATCCACCGGGATGGTGGACAAGTCGGCCGTGAAGACTATCTACGACATAGTATCGGCTCAACACAAACAGTTTTGCTTGCTGCACTGTATATCAGCGTATCCCGTACCGTTCGAAGACTGCAACTTGACTGTGCTGCTTGACTACAAGAACACATTTGATATACCAGTCGGGTACTCTGGCCAGGAAGTTGGAACGGCCGTGGCTTTAGCTGCGGTGGCTTTGGGAGCTAAGGTATGTGAAATTGTGTGACAGTTTTTCAATATCGTAGGAAGTGCAATTAATAGAGAAAATCGTTGTGCTGTCTCCAGCACAACGGAAAACTACAAACAAATCTGTTTTGTCGTTGGAATTTCCATGTTAGACTGTATTTGCAGTACTTTTAATTTTCTTAAAGTATAAAAGTTAATGAAATATAAAGCATAAACTCAACACTAATTTATATATTTAGCTTAACGTAAACGTATAACAATCTCAATGTACCACCAGAAGTCTATTCTAAGGTGCATATCAAGTGGTGGTAATATAACCGGTTTCGTTGACTTAAAACATTTTAATATTATTGAAAACAATCTTTTGTATACTACCACTCTTTCTATTGTCATCCGTATCAAACAACTGTGTCGAAAGAATTCGTTCCACCTAATTAACTGACTGAAAGAACTGAAAGACTGAAGATAGCGGATCTATTGAATTTAATGTTTTGTTTAAGTTTTTCCTTTGAAATTGACACCGTTTTTATTTTATTTGAACCAGTAACTTTGTTATTATTTCAACAAAAGAAAACGTTTACGCTGAAGTTTCTGCCGGCAGATAAATAGTCTAGACAATTTCCGTGACAAACTTGTCTTCCTGTTCCACTGGTAAACATGAATCATATTAATTGAATATAGTGCTTACTGTTTTTTATTTTTTACTTATAAAGATAGCAAAGGAGTATGTAGCCATAGTAAAATAATATGATGCAGTCCACTTGATGGTAAGTGGTCACTGCCATCCATGAACATCAATAACCATCCCCTAGTGCAGTTGAGTCATACCTAGGTTTGATCAGAGACGCATTGCTACCCCTGACAACTAACATGATCGCCTCATTCGCAAATGGAGCCGGCAACCACGTCTCTCCAAACTGAAACGCAAGAATTGCTTCACGAAGGATAGGGGTGGCGGTGATACACCGTGCCTCCCCGGTCGGACTACACGAGTTCTACCGCACTTTCCATGGGGATTGTGTCAATCGTCAGTTGTTAATCGATTTCTCTAATTGCAGGTGTTGGAAAAGCACATAACCCTAGACAAGGGCATGAAGGGCACCGACCACGTTTGCTCCCTGACGCCGTCCGAGTTCGAGCAGCTGGTGCGGGATGTGCGCGTCATTGAGGCCTCGCTAGGAACACCTATCAAGAAGGTTGTCACATCAGGTCAGTAAAAATTAAAGACTTGTATATTATAATAAAAGGTAAAATGCAAGGTCATCTGAAGCTAAGCGGTCACTGCTACCCATGAACTCTTGTAAATTAAACCGTAGCTGAGTTGACCATATATGCGTTGCCACTCCTGAGGAGTGAAACTTTCGCCTTGTGTGTTAAGTAAGCCGGTAACCACGCCTCCTTAAAACTAAAGCACAATAATTGCTTCAAGGAAGATTATGAGAGTGGCGGTGGTCGGATTATAGGAGGTCTACCATCGGCGAAATTATGGAAGTTACTTCAAATTGAATAAATTGTCTGTTATTATTGTATTTAAAATTGTAGGATGCTTAAAATTAAATTATTGCCCTAACTATATGAAACTAATATGAAAACTTATAAACGACTGCTAAGAACACACAAAACGTAACATTTTAATTAAAGAAAATGTTTAACATTTCAGAAATTCCATGCATTGACAAACTACAAAAATCCCTCGTTATGGGTTGTACGAAGAACAAAGGCGAAATTTTGTATCCGGGTGATGTGAAAATAAAAGTAGCAGAACCCAAAGGGTTAAATGCTCTGCACCTTGAAGACGTAATTTATAAAACGCTTGTGTATGACAAAAAGGAAGATGAGCCTTTGAATGAAGGAGACTTCTGCTAACTAATCTATAGTACCTTATAATACCTATATCTTTCGCATACCTATTTTTATATTATTATTCAATGTATTCCAGTATAAAGAAAATAAAAAGGATATATGTATAACTTTAAATCCATTCAAACTCCATTAAAAAATAATGACAGCGAAACTTTGTGTATTAGGCAAATACACAAAGTAGCATAATCTTTCGAATTTATGTCCTAAGTCTGAATGTAATATTCGTTTATTATTTTGTTAATTATTATTATAGACAATAAATACTCCTATTTTTAATCGTTGTTTTTATTTTCTTATCAACTACTATAAAGAGGTTGTAGTAGATTTTGGTTCATGCCGTTGTATTTCGAGATCCGACGTGTTCTGAAGATGTCTCATTTTTCTAATATAGGAAATACAAACGTATATTTGTAGCATATTCAATATAACTAAACTTTCCATGTCTCCGCTTGTTATTATGACGTCAACACCCATTCATAAAGTCGTGACGTGCATCAGACTTTTAATATCTAAAAAACGACAGATCGCAGTCTTGACGTTCGGCGAATGTTTCTAACACTATTCACCCTGCGATCTATTTCGGAGGAAAGCGACGAAAGATATAAGAACAAACTAATTATTGCAACACTCGGTGCGCGCGCGGCGGGCGACGGCGCGCTCCCGGGCGTGCGCGGCGACTCCGACTTATTTCTGTTGACGACACGAGCGAGCGGCGGCGTGCGGCCCATCGGCATGCGGTGTAGTAGTAGTGATAGAGCATAAGTGGCGCAGCAGCAGCGAATGTTGGCACGCTGCCCGCGCCGCCGCCAGTCCCCAGGAAGCCGGCTCGACCGCCGCCTGCGCCGCCGCGCTCCTCTCCGCGAGATCCTACGCGCTCAGCTTCCAGACCGCCGCTCCTTGCGCCGTCGCATCGCAAAACGCACGCAACGCACAATATTTGTATCTGCGCGCCTCGAATGTCGGAGAAACTCGGAGTGGCCGGTTCGGAGCCGCCGATTTAGGTCGCCCGGTTAGGTGCTAGCGGTGGGATATTTTTATTGCCAGTGTGCGGTGCAGACGTACGAGCGCCTCTACCACGTTGCTAGTTAAATAAATTATTATTTATAGCGTAAAACCCATTCCATAAATGTTATCCAGTGATGCGTGATTGGATGCACTGCTACTCGATTTCCAGGACAGACGTGCGGTATGATGCTTGACAGAGGAATGTGATTGGACGATTGTTTGAATATTGTGGCATTTAGATAAACGTTGACATTCGTGAGGTGCATTTGTTGGTAGTGTGCGTGTAATATATTTCGAAAATGCATCATTTATACCCGTTGACGAAGGGAGATCCTATGTGTCCGTTGGGCTTCCACCCGCAAGTGCGGTGGCCGACGCGCTGCAAGCGCTGCTTCCGTGACTACAAGGAGCACGGCGGCCGCAAAAAAGATGAAGACTTCACAGTTTCTACTCCGAGCCTCTCCACTTGGAACTCGCCAGCGTCACGGTCAGTGCTATAACGAAACATTGGAAAATAACACCCATTTCGGTTTAGTTACTTTAACAATATAGGTCAAGGTTGTGACTCTGCTCCTTTTGACAATAGATTATTAGATAGTCTAATGGGCAGACTATACAAGGCACTATGCTGCGAATTATTTGTTTTATTTTTCGTACTAGATATGGACGTTCATGTAGCAATTGATTTTAGCATTAGGCAATTTTGCAACAACAATTTTCCTATTCGGTGGCTCAAAAAATTATCGCTTGTGGTTGTCGTAATCAAAATTACATCAATGGGAACAACATTCCGTTTACAGCACAACAGCGCTCTACGTGAACGTAAATTCCATTACAAATTTTTAAACTATATGTTACTGGTTGTTAGGGTTAATAGCTCTTAAATGTCATAGACATTTACGTTAAATGCTGCTGAGTGTTGAATATCTACAACAACAGGAACAGTATAATAAAGAGATACATAATTAGATGAGATAATCATGTTTACTAAATCTATATTTAAGAACAAGCATTCCTGACTATGATCTGAAACAAAGCATCGTTAGTATTATCATAACGTTATTGGCCTGAATGTCATTGAGCAAGCTTTTGATAGCATCGGTCCAAATCTTACGCCCATACACATACCTAGCTGCAAAAATCAAGTTCTACATATATGACATTTTTCGCATGATTCATTTAAACAACATTATGCAAGCTAATTGTTTTCAGTTATACCAAAGTTCTATATTTAAAAAGACGTTAATTGTTTGAACTAAGTGCCAAAGTAGGAAAGTTTATATAAGAAGGCTGGATTATAATGATGTCGACGATTAGTGGAGTAAACAAAATTATACGGAAAACTTCGATGTTTAATGATGCGGGCAAATGGCAAATTATAATGTTCCGTTACTTAAAGCGCAACAACTTGACTTTTGACAGCGGTATAAAATAAATAATTAAAGTAAGCTTATGCTCACATTATTATGCTTTTAATCCAGTCTAGACTGAACGAGCATCAAATGTGTCGAAAGAATACCGTTACTATATAAGTTTGTATGTACATAAAACAGAAGGGTTTAGCTCAACGGCTTATAAATCTCTATAAAAACGTTCATTCGAAACTGAAAACGAGTAATTAAAGATCTTTTATAAAGGTGATTCAAAGAGAGAAAGCAGATAAATTTAAAGCTTGAAAACGTAGTATCGTGAACCGTTTAAAGTTGTACATTTCAGACTATTTATTGTTAATTGATATCTACGAGATAGAAATATATTATATTATATTATATAGATAGATAGTGGAAGAAGCTAGGCAAGTAGGTAGGTATGTCAGAACCGTGCCATTTGGCACTCGATACTCTCTGCCTACCCCGTTAGGGATTTGGCGTGAAGATATGTATGTATGTATGTATGGTAGATAGATATTTACTCACATTACAGGGTATTATGATATTTGTGTTGAAGATACTAAGGTTGTTATACGTACTCGTATTACACGATTATGATACCTACCTGATGTTGTTAGATATACGCCTGAATAGTTTCATTGGCACATTTAGTTATCCGCTCCAGTACACATAGCTTAACTATTGCTTAACATAGGCAATACATTAAACGCTTACCTATTAAAAAGATATCAGTATTTACAAATATACTATAGGGTTTATTATTTGTATAAAAATCTAACCGGTTTTTAATGTTATCACCAGTTAGTCATTCGTTTCTGGTGAGATACATTAATAAGGTACCAAGTCTAGTTGGTTCGGTTTAAGTGAAATCAAAGAAAGCTTGTTAGGTACGTCTACTTAGGTATATGTAGGAGAAGAAAAATCTAAATTGCAATTACTTTTATGATTGATGTGTTTCACTGTAGTTTTACTTATTTAAAACGAATTAACACAGAGCCATATTGTTTTCATAGCCTGTTAAAGTAACCAGGAAAAACCAAAACAAGGACTTGGCTAAAGACAGATCCAGGTCCAAAAAGATTACTTATTTTTTATAAATTTGTGATCACAAGCTGCTAGTCAACACCTAATACATAAAGGGTAAATCGCCCAGACCTAGTAGGTAACCACCCAAAAGAAAAGTCAGAGCGTCACTACTAAATTTTTGCCAAGTTATTCACTATGGTCCGTGACTTTCATAAATTTCTAATACATAATCGGGAAAAATACACAGACATACAACACATTAAAAATAATGTAAATGCAGCACTCAAGTAGGTGATACAAAACCTACGGATCCGATTAGCAACAGATTTCATATGAGCCATTATTGAGCTTGATATCCACTGTAAGCTAAAATATAAACAATATAGATAGGTACATATTCATTGTTTTTAACATTTATTGATTGTATTAATTAAGCTAGTCTTTGCCTCACAGAGCAAAATATAGACTGATTTGCACACAATGCAATAGACATACCTACTAGTTCTATCTCAGTTTTACTTCAGACAGACTATTTTCAGTATTTTATTAGAATCTTTAATATTTTTTAATTCATATTTAAAGTTATCATATTAAAGGATAATATCTCTTATCCTTGTAACTTTTAATATGAATTTAAAATATGAAAGTATTAATGATATAAATAAATACTCATATCCCTAGGTTATCCCTAGGTTCATTAATACCTACCAAAGAACAAAAAAACAATAAAGTTACGATAGAATTACGAATTACCATTCACGGCTATTGCTCAATCCCTTTAAAGTTTAAACAAAGATCGCTGACATGGAATAGCCGGAAATATTCAATAGTTATTTTTAAACGTTAGACCAACGAGACTACAAGTGTACGTGTAATTTAAATGGCAAATATAGAACACATAAAACGCGAGCTAGAGAAAAGCACTAAGAGCACAGTTGCACATGTAACTCAGACATAAATATAAGAGAGCAAGAATATCTATTCAAGGAAATTCATTTACAGGCTAGATTTTACTATTCACTTTACTTACCTTTGCAGATGATAAAGAAAGAAGATGGTGATGTTGGGATCGTGACTCATGATGATAGATTAGAAATATTTATATGCACGAACCGAATCTCCTTAGAATACAAACTGTATCAAAAAGCAGTTTGTCAACTTTACCAATTCCAACGCAACTAAAACAATTGTTTTAATATTACGAAATAGAATAAAACTTAATTGTAGTACTATGATATATAAGCCCTTATAGCGAAATCGTAGGATTGTTCCTCTGTTTTTAAAACATGTACGTCAATACAAATGTATTGGCCAAAATATAACGTGAAACTCCCAATGAAAAAGTAACCCTAAGCATCGAGACTTGATAATGCTACAATCAATCTATATTCTTCAAATGAAAGTTGCATCAGTACTTCAATTAAACAGACAAAAAAGGTGTTATAGGCACGTTTGTGATCTTTATTTTTTTTCTAGTTAAAGACAGCAAATGAACCTGCAGTATACCAAGGATAACCATAAATGTTACTACCCCTGATGGCTAAAATTTTCGTGTGTGGATATAACCACTTCTGTTTAATACAGAAACACACACAAGAACACCTTCACGGAAAATTAATAAAGTTGATGGTGATACCTCCACAATCGAATTACAATAGTTACACGAATTACACGAATAACCGCACAGCAGTTATTTATAAAACCAATATCTATTTTGATAAATAAGGTGCACGTTACCGGCACTTTACAAGAGACAACCATCTGATTTCTCTGGAATCGGAAAAAATACGTTTGGGATGAACTTCGAAAATAATCTATTGTTTTTTTATTATTCGGGATAAATTGATGATTTAAAAATCATCGGGCTAGCATAGCAAAAAAATAAAAACAAAAACCGAAGACAAACTATATTCGTTACTCTGCTATGAAACAATCCCCCTTTCTCAAAAAAAGAATAGCGAAATCTGAATGTCGCCGGCCACTATGAATTCGATGGCAGGCCTGCTTCTGGGCAGCCTCGATCTATTGCAACAATTTTATTCGAGGTTTTCTATTTCATTTCCACTTTCTGCAAGAGAGACTGCATAGTTTTACTTTCAAAAAACTTGCAATACAACTGACAGGAATAGAATATGCAGTTATTCCAGATCTTTAATCTAGATCAATTTTACACTGTATCAAAATCGACTATGTTTCAGTAAAAACAAAAATGGCCCTAGAGGGCTGAACTACCGTTCCTTATCGATGTTTTATATTGAATGTAAATAGAACCACTCAACCTCACTATAAAATCTACTCACTGAAAGCACTACGCTATGAATAAATTATTTTTTGACTAGTAGTTTGTTACCTTGGAACTACATTTTGCCATTGAACTGTTCAGGCGGTAGACGAATATACGACTGTGTTAACGCGAAGACACGTTGTATACAATAGTTCTGCTATGAAACCATAAAAAGAGAATGATGGCACAATTCCAAATTTCTGAATGTTTTCACGAATTGTTTGAATCGCGCCCGGTAGCTCTGACGGATTGACGCAACGCCGCCTCCGTTTGTACGGAAGATAGCTACCGGTGCGTCTATAAACTCTCATAACACCTAAAGCTTTATTCTTTAGTACGGTTTAATACTATAATATCGGTTATTTATTAATTCAAGATTGCTTATAACTGCGAAAAAATTTCAGTGTCACTCAGGAACCTAGATGCACCACTTAAAAAATAATAAATATTATGAATGTTAAAGTAGATATTTACACGGATCTCAGCTTTTTGACATTTCAGTTTGTTCTTTGAAATAAAAACAAAGGAAATGAACTCTAAAAACGCTATAATTATTCAACATCCGTAACAAATGAGAAGAAACAGGCCATTCGCTTCGGAAGTAGGCCACTGTCATCCACAAACAATTAACCTCAAGGAGAGCCAACGGAAATGCTCATTAAGGCATCTCTTTACTGCCTATTTCAGAAAATACTTACACTACACTACTAGCTATTCCTAAGCTATTAGGCATCATCATTATAACACTAGACTATTGGGTAATTAGTAAAATTGTACTTTACGACCACATACTTGTGTAAAGTAATAAGAACAATGGTACATATTATAGTTAAATCAGCTGGGAAACGTTTTTGCGCTTGTGTGTGTGTGTGTGCTATGTTACTGGGTTTTCCTCTTCAATAGCATGTAGAAAAAATCTCCATCCCTCTAAAGTTAAGGATTTTAATTTTTGATCAGTGAATGACATGTCGCGTCTGACGATACTTTCATTCGGTTGACGTATTCATATGCATATACACCACTACAAACGAAAAAACATTTTAAGCTGATTTGACTATACTTAGGTACACGTAAGCTGAGAAAAGACAACTTTTAGAATGCAGGTATTCAATTCCTGGTGTATAGAAAACCTGAATACCAGCCCAAAAGGATAAATATACTGATTTAGAAAATAAATTGAATTATTTCATTGTCAGTGGCCGTGATGATGAAAACGGTGCAGACAAGGAGAAAACGGGCCGCGGCTGGGCCTCCAGTAGCAACCTCAGTTTCAACGAACCTTCCAAAAAGGACGCCTTCTCCACGGGTAAGGAAACAATTTTTTCTGTTTATTTGAAGCAGCAAAACATGTAGGTATGTTCCACTTAAAGGTAAGTAAAGTAGTATTACCGATTATGACATGTGTCATAAATTAATTATAGGGGCAGTATGTATTAACAAGTATTTGTTAGTAATTAACTTAAAAAATCTAGCGGAATCTAAATGCAGGGTTTTTCTGAAGGCACAAAGAAGAGATAAACTAAATTTCAGGTAAACAAAAATTCAGTCAGTCAGGTCAGTTTAATCTTTAACGTTTTGTATATTTTACTACCTAATTCAACTACTATACTACGATACTAAATCGAAAAAAACGAACAATATTCTTTGTCTGAAACCTTAATCCTATAAGACATAATTTCGTCCCAAGGTACTTGTTGACTAATCCTCTAATCCACGTGACTCCATTAGGTACAGCAGGGTCAATAAAATGGAATATCGGGTGTAGTGCTCGCCAAATTATCTTTATTATATAAACGATTCCTACAATAAATGCCAATTCCTCGTAATGGAACAGATCAGGAATTGAACATCCATTTAATACTTGGCATTAGAAATCGTAGTTAGGTACGCAGGTACTAAATATGTAACACGAAAGTATTACAGGAACTATGCACGATACTAATAGATATTTTATCTAACGTGCCTGTTGATAGGTTTCCCTTGCATACATTTATTTTACTTGATTGATTAATATTCTCCTAAAACATCAAACGACAAGTCCTCAGGCGAAATAAAAACGGCACACAGCTATCAAGCGCCATGAGAAATAATTCAATACACAAATCTTTATTATGTCAATATCTGGTAATACTTTATAAAATGCCATTTTAACATTTTTAAATATAAAGATGCCGTGTAGCTTATTTTAATGTGAACTCTTGAATTAAGAATTAACAATTAAAATACCAATTAATTCATAAACAGTTTTGAAACGCGGGTTTTTTACTTAATCATATGTTTTGGCACAACCCTACCATATCACTAGGTGATACAACTCACAGTTTAACCGAAATTCTTCCTCCACTGCTGACCTCTTAACCCTCTGTAGAGTAATTCTTGTATTGTATGTATTACGGTTGAAGTATATTTAAACTAGAGTTTTTTATCATGTAAAGGAGTATACAGTCCACCTGATGGTAACAGGTCACTGCTGTTTATGGACATCAGTAATCATGCTCAAGTACGATTAAATCATACCTAAGTTTGATCACAGATGCGTTACTACCTCTGAGGACTAAGATGTTCGCCTCGTGTATAAGTATAGCCGGCAACCACGCCTTTCCAAACCGGAACGCAAGTATTACTTCAGGGAGGATTATGAGGTACCTCCGTAGTCGACAAGTAACAAGTTCTACCACTTGACTAGGTGGACTTATCTTACCTATTTAACATTTTATTCGCCAGGGTTCTCCAGAACCAGCTCGTCGTGGACGTCGACGCCGGACTTGGGGGCAAACGACAACGACACCACGACGGCAGTGACCGTCAGCCTGAAGCTGCCAAAACGGCGGCTCACCGGCCCGCTGCCTTCCTTGGACACGGGACAAAACACTACCACCACCACAACAAGTATGATTAATGGACACCAATATAGCACAACACACTGATTTATGTCTGCTCGGCTTTACCATCCATTCAATGGAGAATTGGCAAGAGTCTAAAATGTTAAAGTACTTTATATAAACTATTCATATCAGTTTTGTCAGTTGTCTCTGTATCCGTATTGTGATTGACCTATGGTTTTGTTTCGCACGAATCAATTTTTTCTTTTATTTCTATATACCAAAGCATAAACCCATTTCGTTTAAATGTAATGAACATTGTTTCATTAAAGTTTGGCGTAATACGTCAGACATACTTACACGAAACAATATACTAACTAAGATTAGCAAAGTTCAATTCAAAACCTCAGATCATGTTGTTTGATTTCCCGTTTATAAATATTTGTAATTTCATTCATTCATACATATTTTATTTCTTACTTTTTGTCCAAGATCCATAACTCAATCGTTGAGTGATGGGTCCTCCATTTTCATTACACACAGTATAAGATAATCTGTCGCCTTTTCTAAATATCTATACAATAACTGTCATTTATTTATATCTAGCGACAGACACCGTGACAGTGCGGCGGCCGTCCCCATCACCTCCGCGCTCCACCTCCACACAAATCACAATCAGCAAAAATGACTCACTAGCAGAGCGAGTCAGGAAGGTAAGCATCAAATTAATAAATCATCGCCTTAAGGTCCATCGTACATTTGACAGGTCCACTAATAAAGTAATGCAAATGTAATGAATACTTTTTTATATCTAAACCTAATGATAAGGCAGATGGGCTACCTGATGGTAAGTAGTTACCGTCGCCATTGAACATTTGCAGCACCAGAGGGCCGCCAATGCATCGCCGGTATTGGAGAAGAGCTCTTTTCGCACCTTTTTGAAGAACCTCATGTCATATGACAACTAATCCTTAAAATAATAACATAATACACATGTAGTACAGTAAAATGCTTGTTATACGCCTCAGACATCCTCCTATTATGCGAAGAAATCACAGATGACTATAATAAATGGGTTAAACAGAAATCACGTTAATGCAAATCGTACATGATTGTTCCGCTACTTAAAGCGTAATCTCCAAATCGGGAAAACTAGGTCAAACTAATAGAACAGTTTACTATAAGTTTGGACTCGGCCCGGTACGATACAGTGCTTAAAATAAACAAAAGGTCGCCATCAAAGTTAGAGTTTGGCAAAGCTCATGATGTTGCAAATAACTAATTGAGGAAATGACCCATTATTATTATTGACTATCCTTTTATAACTTAACAAATTAAATCTTAGAAATACAAGTTTCGATGGTTGCCAGCCGAGTAGCTAAATTTATAGAGATATGTACAAAACATACAAATAAAATTAGAACTATATCCATGCCTGAAAGTGTTACACGTGTTATTGTATACCATTCAAAATAAATGAACCAACACGACATCTTTACTCATGAAGTTACTGAAATAAATAAAAGCTATTTTTTTCCTTTTCCACGTATAACGTATTACGTTTAAAAATATATTTTCTTTATTAAGAAGAATTGTCTTGTCTCCAAGAAACGTTCGTTAAGAATAGTAAATACTTAATAATACTACTAACACAAATATGAAATTGAAAATTTGTAATTAAAAGTTTGTAACCGGTCATGGGAACCAGATTCCGTTCCCGAATTAATTTTATTTAAAACTACATGGGTAACTTTGGAACAAAAGAAATATAAAAAAATAGTTCATTACGTAATTTATTTGATTTGAGCGATTTATTTTAAACCCATACATATATAGTGTAGAACTTAGTGCCTCCACTGCAAAAAATATTATTCTGTTCTAATATAACACATATATTACAGATGAACCTAATGAAATCCCAAAACAGCTTTGAAAAGGAAGCTAGTGTCGAAAAAGAAAGGGAACGACGAAGTGCTTCAAGAAGTAAAGAAGAGGAAAAACCAAGTCGAACAAAGGAAGAAAAAACATCTACAAAAGACGACGTCAACTTCATGATGCAGGTACAGTTATTTTCAGCCACCACATAAGTGAATGAGTCAGATAAATAAGCTATAAAATTATAATCAAATATGTACGAGTATATCTTTTTTATTATATAAATGTGGCAAACTAGCATACAGTCCACCTAACGGTAAGTGGTCACTGCCGCTCATGGACATTAATAATTATCCCCAAGCTTAATGAAACCATACCTCAGTTTGATCACAGATGTGTTGCTACCCCTGAGGACTAAGATGTTCGCCTAGTTATAAACACAAGATTGCTTTAGGGAGGATTACGAGGGTGGCGGTGGTGCCTTCCCGGTCGGACTACACGAGTTCTACTACCTGGCTGTTTTGTCTTTTACGTTATTAATTATAGAAGTGTAAACTTCTATATGTATTAATAGTACCCTTATTTTTCTGGAAAGCCGATTTTTTAAAATGAAAAACGAACTTGATTTCAGGTAAAGAGCAGCCGAACAGCAGCAAACAAAACGAAAGACACAAACTTGAAGCCGCCCTTGCGCGGTGGCCCGTCGCGCGAAAAGGAAGACGTGTCAGACGACGAGAGCACGGCCGGCACGACTACCACTGAAAACACGCTTGTTGACGCCAACGTTAAAGAATACCAGGTAAATATAGGGTACATTTTCCAGGATATACCAATTAGAGCAAAGACAATTATTATAAAATTGAAATAACAATTGTCTTGTCTAAACACATTCCAATAATTATATTAAAAGGAACTAGTGCTGTCCTAGATTTTAATGTGTATGATTTTTTTTCTACATTTTTTAAAAATAACTAGTCATAAATACTTTGTTTTCAGGATCAAATAGAAAGTCTGAAAATAGAATTAGACTTTACTAAAAGACGCTGTGAAAGAGTTGAAAAGGAGAAAAGCGATATTTTACTCAGGCGGCTAGCAAACATCGACACTGTTAACAAATACAGCACTGGAAGATCTTCGGAAGTTCTTAAGCTGCAGCAAAAAGTCAATGAGTTGACATCTCAAAATGAGGACTTGAAAGATGAGAAAAAACACTTAACGTTAAAAGTAAAAGAAATTGAAGCTGAATTAGAGGTGAGTAATAATACTTAATGAAAGAAAATATATATTATTATACTGACATTACTATAAAAAATACATATTTATTACGCGATAGGAATGACAAAAGCAAATGTTTAAATATTTTCAGTCCCGGCCATCAGTAGAAGTACAGACGCGTCAGCTCGAACAGCTAAGGGCGAAGCTACTAGCGGCGGAGACTTTGTGTGAGGAACTCATGGACGAAAATGAAGACATGAAGAAAGAACTAAGGGACCTTGAGGAGGAGATCGAAGAAATGCAAGACAATTTCAGGTCCGTAAAGAAAAATATTGATAATACCTTTGGAATTTTTACCATTTCCTATGGTTGACTGGTAGAAAACGCCTCTTGGTTTTAAGTCCGTCCATTATTATCTCGTTAACAATAAAGTGTTAAATAAAAATATATATTTTTTTCTTCAGAGAGGACCAAGCAGATGAATACTCGTCACTAAGGAGAGAATTGGAACAAAAAATAAAGGATTGCAGAGTACTATCCTTCAAACTAAAAAAGACTGAAAGAAAAGCGGATCAGCTAGAAGCGGAAAAAGCAGACCAAGAAAAAAAACTACTAGAGGTATAACTCACACATGAATTTTAATTGTAATGTAATTATATATGTGCTTTGAAATTAGACTTTTGAAACTTGGGCGTATTCCTATTTCGTTCTTTAAATTCAATAAATGTTCTTGTGTCTAAAATTGTCTGTACTAAGTTTGGACTGACGAAAATTCATGGTCAAGTGTGGTAACTTTAACTTTTCTATATTAACAATAATTTCACTGGCAATATTAATTAAAAGAACATCTAATCGAACGAACGATTGGATATATTGTACGTATAGATATATTACACATTTGCCCATAACAAGAAAAGCCACGGATTTAAAGTTACATAATATAATTTACAGATAGTCGGTGGGGCGGAAGGTATGCAACGCGAGAATAAGATCAAGGAGTTGCAGCAAGAAGTGGCGCGGTCTACCGAAGTGGCGCTGCGGTTGCAGAAGGAGCTGGCGGAAGCCAACGCCAAGCTGGCCGCCGCCTCTGGGGCGCCACCTGCTAACCTCGGCAAGCAGATCACTCCGGGAGATAGGGTACGTTTCTACTGCTCTTTACTTTTGACACAATGTGCCATAATACGTACACGTATACGTAAATACGTACGAAGTTTCATAAATGATATCTCAACAATGGATGGATGGATGGATGGATGTTAAACGTGTTTTTTCATGTTAAACTATTTCTAATAGTATTGTTATTTCTCTACAAGGCTAGTATAATGGCAGCAAACGAGCATGCATGATGATAAGTGGTTTGGCACTTGGCACCTATGGACATTTGTAATCAAGCTCATGTAGGTACGATGGTATCACACCTGGAGTTGACCACAAAGGTTTTGCTAGTCCTGAGGAATTAAATATTTATCACTTGTGTAAGTATAGCCGGTAAACAAAACCGACACTTGCTTTATGGGGGATTATAAGGATGGCGGTGTTATAGCCCCGCTTGAACTACATGAATTCATTTACTGGCGTAAGCTCAAATAGTAGTTTCAATTGTTTTTGCTTCCATGTAATTACAACCATGTAGGTAGCTTCTTAATCATATTCATTTTCTGTGCTATTTGTCCCCAATACGCAAATTTAGATTATTGTATATACTCATGAAATACTTTTACAAAATAAAATATTATTAATATATTCAACAACTACAATTGCAGCAAAAGATATCTCGATCGTCCCTAACCCGCGGCGGCAGCCAGGAGGACCCGGCGCAGTTGCTGCGAGACTTGCAAGACTCACTGGAACGCGAAGCTGACCTCCGAGAGCAACTACGCAACGCCGAAGAAGAGGTAAGATTTTTGAATATATTTCAAAGACATGTTAGTCCTTGCAGAAAAATATCAATACTATACCTACCAACATAATATAAAAAATAAAAATTACCAAATTGCTTACGCTACATACCCATAACGCTTTACGGAATACTTACGTATGTACGATTTTTGTATGAAGAATCTTTTAGGTTATTTATAATTATTCTAATATATTCCTTAATATCATTTCATGTAACAATTACTTGATAAAACAAATAATCTTGATAAATTAATATATTGTTTAATAATATTTAATATGCAATATTAAAAACTATGGATCGGTAATGTTATTCGAACACAATGTAATGGGGCATTAGCTGTCATCATGCCGTAATCTGGCGATTTGCCAACTCGTGACTCAACACCACGACACAAATACTCCACATGTAAACAAAAGCTACACAAAAATCCCAGCGTTTGCAAGGAGTTGTCTTAGACTTTATAATTTCTGTAACATATAATAGTTAAATAATGGGAGTTGGTTAAACCTGAAATGATTTTATCTTTAAACAGGCAAATCGATATCGACAACGCTTCGGAGGCAGAAGGATACCTCCGCCACCAAAAGTTGCATCATCTGCACTCCCTCAACTTATTTCTTCTAAACCTGCTGCCAATGATTTTGAAATTCCATGTTCCCAACGAATGCTTGAAATGCAATTAGTGTTAGAAAAGAAATTAGCGTCTTTAGATTTAAGTAAATTGTCTATCGGTATCAACCAAATTGTACAAGCTCCTCAAGATCATGTCCCCTTTTATTCCCAAGGTTCCCAAGCGGACCTCATACATTTCCAAGATGTTGCTATTGATACAAGAAAAATAACATTAGATTTTAATGCGCAGTGTTATCCAGAGATTTCAGAAATATTTACCCAAACTGATATTGCATTCATGAAAAACAAAAATATTCAAACTGAGTGTTTAACTTCGAATTGTTTAATTCAAACCGATAAAGCTAAGATTAGCCATGCTAGTGTGCAAACACCAGCCAAACTATATAGCTATAAGTGTTTACAAGTTGAAAGGAAGTCCATAGAAAGTATAGACGCTTGTACTGAAACCGAAACTAATGATGTAAACGATCGAAATACACCAACTGAGGATTTGAATAGCGATCAATTGATAGAAAGCAACCCGTTAGAGGATATTGTACGTAAGGATAATGGTACGAGATCGTCTAGGGAGTCAGACAGTCCACCACTTTCGTCAGAAAAAGCAACTACTTCCTCAGATCATTATACATTCCCATTTGCATCGCTGTTCAATACGTTGGCAGTAAGGTTACCAATTGTAGGTACATAATTTTGACCCAAAGTTAATTCGTGTTGTTGTGTATAAGACGTGTACGTAACAAACCCTATAAAACTTCTAGTTTAGATTAAATGCATTGTACAGATTAGATTTTTAATAAACTAACGAATATTTTCAGGCAAGTAACTTGCGTAAAACTGCGTCAAGAGTCGAGGACGACAATGAGTCCTTACTTCTACAGCTGAAGAAAATGGCTACCAAAGCCAGAAGTACGTCAAACTAATTATCTTATTGAAAATCAGTTCAGTTTGTGTATCCCTTGATCCCCCTTGCATCGTACCTTATAACACCATTGACGTTATACTCTATAACAAAAATCGCAGCTGTTTCATGTTCCTTTGAAATTGCGACGTTCTTACTAACATGCTTTTACCTTAATGGGTACTTGTAAATAAATATTCAAGCAGGCGTATATCTCTATGGTAGCCATTTTCTGCAGTTCAGTTTGAGACCTGGGTATAATTAAACAATTCTTCAATGTGATTTTTCTCTGATTCATATTTATAATCATTTATGCAATGATTTTAACGATTACTTATGACTAATGTTTCCTAACAAACGTCACAATGCTTTACTAAATATCTCTACTTGCTTTCAACTGCTTAATACTTTTTACATTTTCATTTAAGAAAAAACTTCCTTCGTTTTACAGGTCGCAAATTGTCCCCAACTGCACCCACGAATAGGCTTGCGATTGAAGCGCCAAATGAAAAAGATGAAGGAATATCGGACGAAGAAGACCCAGCAGAATTACGACTTTTACTTGAACTTAACGAACAGGTTAATAATTTTCGATAAAAATATTTTAATTCGAAAAAACAACGTTATGAACTGGCTTTTTTACAGGAAGCAGCGGTATTGCGGAGAAAGGTAGAAGATCTAGAACAAGATAGAGATTCTTTAAAGAAACAAGTTAAAGAGCTTACGGAAAAGATATCTAACGTCTCGAAAAGTAATACGAATACAACAGTTACTCTTCGAAAAAATACAAGTAAGAGCGGCAATTTAGCTGAAGAAAAAGTCAAAGTAAGAAATCTAATGATTATTTTTTTGACTATATGATCCTTGTTACAAATGGCATGTTAATCACATTCCGATTGTTTTTTTAGGTTCTAGAAGATGAAATAGCGGAATTAAGAAAAAAACTCATTGAAAAAGAAAGGGATTGTGAAAGATTGCACGCTGAACTTAGTTTAGCGCAAAAAAAACCTAAAGCTTCCTTAATCAAGAGCAAGTAAGTAACGTCAAAAATGTATATTGTATAAGTAATCGGTATTCCTAAGTACATAGAACATTATTTGTTTTAGATCTTTAGATGCTGTAAGTGAACAGCAGAATGTAGATTTAAGGCGGCAGCTTCAAGTCATTGAACAGGAGGCTAGCGTTTTACGAACAAAAACTCAGAATTTAGAAGCTGACAATGAAAAACTTCAAGCAGAAAACAAAAAGTTACAAGTAAGTAATTGTTAATTTTAAGTTGTAATACAATATGACAATATACAATCAAATATATAGATAGATAATACATTATTTTGTATTATGTATTTTCAGTTATTGAAGAATGCTAAATCATTAAAATCTGACAAATCATTAGAGCAGACAACAAACAAAGTGAGTCAATTAGAAACAGAACTAAGGGAAGCTTTAGCTAAAATAAAAGAATTAGAAACTAATAAAGATAAAGACGATAAAACGGAAAAGAAAGTTAGATTTGGCGGAGAGTTGACAAAGAAGGACGCGGATAGTCTTAAGTCAAAACAAGAAGAAATAGACAGAATGAAACTTAGTTACGGCAAGGTAAGTTTCAAAAATAAAAGTTAAGAATGTGAAACAGTAAAAGACTAACATTTATTACAATGAATTATTATTTGCATTTCAGCTAGAAAAAGAGAAGATTAAATTACAAACTACACTAAAAGAATTAAGAGAAGATGCAATGAAATCCTTTAAACCAAGAACACCGAAAAAACCTACTGACATCACTACCAAATTACAAATGAAAAGGATGGTGGAGGAGTTAGAAAATGAAATAGGTATCTTATAAATCTTTATAACTTAAACCATTGTTAATAATATTATAATTTACTTCATTGTTTAATTTGAAATTGTAGGTGATTTATATGTAATAATGAAGAACGCTGGTGTCTCTTCACAAGAAACCAATGCTAAAGCCCAATTAGAGAAAGACATGGAAGATCTAAGATCCAAAATGTCAAAGACTGAATCGGACTTTACAAACGAAAAGAATCGCTTACAAACTGAAATAGGAAAACTTAAAGACTTAAATACGAAACTAGAGGCAGATAAATCTTCATTAACCAGTAAACTTAAAGCACTAGAAACAGATTCCACTAAAGCAGCAGGTGAAAGTAAATCTCTAAGCGAAGAAAAGAAAAATTTAGAAGCACAAATCACCAAACTCAACGCTGAATTGAGTAAGTTATCATTAACTTTCATTTCGGGAATATCAATGGCGAACAATGTATTTAACATTGTGCGCCATTAGTACACAATACGTCATAATAAATACGTATTGTGTACTAAAGTGAAACAGGGTTATTAAAAAACAATCAAATACTTTTTTACACAGAAAAATCAAGTACGCAGCAAACAGCAATGTCGGACTGCATGAAAAAGATTGAAGAACTGAAAACAGAAATGGACTCTAAAGATAAAGAAATTGATAAACTCAAGAAACAAGTCGATAGTTTGACAAAAACGGAACAAGACAAGAGCAAGCTGATTAAAGAGGTAAAGTTTAACAATAAGTACATGACAGTGAATGTTACTGTAACAATGCTTAATTAACGGGCACCTAATCAGAATAAAAATATACATGTAATAATACCTAACATAATAATTTTACTAGGTTGGAGATAAAACTAAAAAGATAGGTGAACTGGAAAAGAAATTAAAAGAAACTGAAGATAAGTGCAAGCGGACTGAGAGACTTCTATCTACACGTAAAGAAAAGCTTTCTAAGCTAGAAAAAGAGGTGTGTATTTCAGAACTACAAAACCCATTTAATTAACGTAATCTTAAAATCCATAAAATACTAAGCATTTATATTTAAATGAAAATTTGAAATTGTTTACATTTCAATATTTATTGAAATTTCAATTGTAGATGTTTTCAGTGTAATCGATAGAATCATTATTGTATTTTTTACTGACTTTAGCTCTCAGAAGAGAAAGAACAAGCTGAAGCATTAGCTAATTCACATAGACGACTGTCAGTGGATTTCACTAATGAAAAAGAAGACTTGCAATCGAAACTCTATAAATCTGAAAGTAGAATTATTACTTTGGAATCAGATTTAAAGGAGTTAAAGTCTGAGTACGATAATAAAATCACAAACATGGAGTCAACAATAGCTGCTAAAGACATTCATATAAAACAACTGGTAGTTATGATACACAGCGTGGAACATATGTATCCTGCATGGTCCCCTACTTTTAAAGCAAGATTAGCAGCCAGAACCTTTGCATTGTCTTGCAAATATTTTTATTTTAGTATTTTTTACTTAGTAATAAGACCCCACGCATGGATTGCATAGCAGTTATTAAAAGATTATTTCACGTTCTACTTAATATTCAAGTTACTTTGTAATATCCCCCACCAAAAAATAATGATTTCTATTAGTGTACTACGGCGTAGTAAACATAACGATGTACAACCTATTTCCTATTTTCCAAGTATACTTTGATTTTCTGCACGAATTTGAAGATCCCAATATTATATTCATCTTTGTAAAATTAATTTTATTACATCACCTTATTTATCGATATAGGAGGACGCATTACGCGAAACATCTAACCAGAAATATGATGAAGCAATATCTTCAGTTGAGATGGCTCAGATGAAGGATAAATGTGAGAAAGTAACAAAAGAACTTCAGGATAAAATTAATGAGTTAAATGACGCCAAACAAGAACTTACGAAAACTGAAAAAGAATATTCCAGCTTAAAATCAGAAATAACTCAACTTAAATCCGATGCGGCTAAACTTGATAATGAGAAAAAAGATATAGAAAATAAATTACAGACAGAAAAGAAAGAATCAGGTTACTGGGAGAGCAAAGCTTCTGAACTTGATACTGATTTACAAGTAAGTGAAAATGTTTGCAAATCGTATTATATATTTTTTATACTTAATATATTTAATACAACTAAATATGATTTTACTTTTCTTTACATCAGGCGGAACGGAAAAAACTTGAGCGTATGAGGCTTACACATGATAAAGATATCAAAAATAAAGAGGCTGAACTAGCTACATTAAAAGGAAAGTTAAAAGTATTAGAGCAAACTTCAGGTGCAGGAACCAAGAGATTAGCTGAACTTAAACAAGAATATGAAGAATCGGTTAAAAGTTAGTATAATTTAACCTAACTTTTGAATGTTTTCCATATACAAATACTTTATATCATTGAACAATTCTAATTTTAATGAGAATAAAATATGTAAAAATGTTTTAGAACTGGAACATTCACTAGCTGTAGAAAAAGCTGAATATGAGGAATTAACTGGAAAGTACGAGATGTTAGAAGAAGAGCATGTTGTAACAAAAGCGCGATTAACTGTTGAAAAAGAACAAGCTCAAGGGTAAGTGACGAAAGCTGTAAGCATATTAGTTAAAACCTCATTTTGTGTAAATTATATTCCAGTTTTAATAAATCGTAATCCTTTTCAGCGAACTTATACATTTACAAAAAGAGCTGAATAAAACACTATCAGAATTAAAAGCTCACCAAGAAAACATTGATGTTCAGTCTTCAGCGTGGAATAAAGAAAGATCAGAATTACAGGTATTTCTAAATAATTAGCACTAAATAGAATCGTAATCATTAATACAAAACATTAACATTACTTAATATTAATTAATAACAATTAAATAGAAAGTATAAAGATTTCCTATTTATTTTATTATGTCAAGTTTTACAAAGTGAACATATGTAAATAGCAGACAAATATATAATAAACATAGCAAATGAACACCCATTCCCCGTGACAGTGAGTGGTTACTGTCGCCTATGGACAGCAACTTCAAGTATAATTGATTAGTACCTGCGGCTTACTTCAGATGCGTTACTACCTCTGAGGACTAAGATATTCCTCACGCGAAAGTATAGCCTTGCCATTTCAAACCGAAACACAACAATTATTTCACGGAGCTTTAAGAGATTGGAGGTACCTCCCTGATCAACCTACACGAGTTAATCCACATTGCAACTGCTCAAACTGATGGCCGGTTACAAACCTGCAACGACCATATACGCTAGATAAAACCGTGCTACGTAAACAGATATGCTTAATCTAAATTAATCCCCATTCGTATTTAGAAAGAGATATCGTCGCTCCAAGAGCGTCTGTGCGGCGGCGGGTGGGAGGTGGAGCGCGCGCGGCTGACGGCGCGGCTGGAGCAGCGCGAGCGCGAGCACCGCGACGCGGTGGACTCGCGCGACGTGCTGCAGCACCACCTCGACCAAACTAAGAAGGAGGTGGGTACCGCAATAATTCTTCTAACGACTTGAAATAGTATGACTTGTTTACGTTTGAAATTGACGACCTGAATGAATGATGAACTGAATTAATATGACTGAATATAATGTCTGAATTGATTTGACCTTGATGGATTTTGTCTTGTAATCTTGTAATTCTCAAGGTATTACGACGTAAAATATGACTGACTGAATACGAGGACTAGATATGAATATTATGAAATCACTGACCCGGATATGAATCAATCAGGTCAATATTTTTTCTTATAAGATTACTATTTTAATGAATAATACACATGAATAATAAATCCAACATAAATATAAAATACTATTCCAGTACGAATAAAGTTATTATGAACGGGCGGGAAATAGTGAACACCATAGCCGAATCTGGCCTTATCAGATATTTGAATAACTTATGTTTTAATGTTCGTTATATCATTACACTGTTTCTATAAAAATATAATGTATGCTTATAGCTGGAAGAAGCTCGCCAGAAACTAGAAGACTATGAGAAGGTGAGCAAAGTACAACGCACACTAACAGCTGACAATGCTGAGTTAGAACGAGAACTGTCGGCGTTGAATTCAAGACTTGAACAGGCGGATAAGGCGAGGAAGAACGAGGTCGCTGACACCAAGAGCCGGTATGAAACGCAGATGAACACTATGCGCGATGAACTCAAGTCTCTTCATGTACAGGTAACGTCTTTTAATTACTTTATATCCTACATATACTACAACCAATAAAAAAACTGAATATAGCACTAAACCCAGAATAGTAGAAATACAAATTTTAAAGTAAAATATAAGGAAAAAACATTTTTTTTCTTCGTTAAAAATTCATTGTTAGACTTTTTTTGTGATTCTCATAATTCTTATAATGCAATTTGTAATACACAATCCCGTTATCAAAACGCAGGTCTCCAGATTTAGACGTGAACGCGACAACTACAAGCAAATGTTGGACGCTGCGCAGAAAACACTCACAGAAACAAAGAATGGAGATAAGAACGGAAGAGCACCGCGAACCTCTATCTCTAGTGCTGATGAGGTGAGAAGAACTAGAACTTTGTGAACTAGATTTTGGAATTATCTACTTTGATACTACTAGTTGATTTTAAATGGTCATAATTACTTTAAACTTGTGGATATCTGCTAAGTGGAAACTATAGTGGAAACGGCTGATAAGTGGAACCTATATGGAAACCTTTTTTTCTTTCTGAAACAAACAGGTAAATGACCAAGATTTCCTTTGTCGTACATTTACAGCCCCAGAATCGAGCCTACTCAGTCGGCTAGTACCTAAATCCGCCACTGGTAAAAGTAAAGCCTTAATCATTGCACATTTTGTGTTGTAGGACGAATACCGAACTAAGGTGGCAGTGCTGGAGCAGCAAAACGCTTGCCTTGAAGACGAACTGTGTGAAGCAAGATTGCTGGCTTCCAAACTCAACACTGAACTTGTTAGCGAGCGATCGTCCGCCGAAGTTCGCCTTGCGGAAATGCAATCACGTCTTAATGAGGTAAGAAAATATCAAATATATACATATCTACAGTTGAGATAAATGTGGTGTATTAATAAGTATTCTTTAATTTTATCATCAATACAACCTATTATTGCTCAACGCGATTAGCAAACTTCAAGTAGGTACACTTTGATGATAAAATTAAGTACATAGTTTTAGGCGTATAGGTTTCCTCAAGATTTTTCCATTGCCGAAAAGCAGGTAATTTAAATTGATACGTTCCTTAATTCGAAAATCAGAGGCCTGACACGACATCCATGGACGATCGTGACCAGTGAGCTATTACTGCTTCATATGAGTGGTGTATAGGGCTAGCTAAAATCTTTCTTTCTTCTCAGCCTGACTCGGATGATTCTTGGGTGGCGGAGTCATTATCTTTTATGGTCTAATAAGAGATCATCACTTGCTATATTATTGGAAAGCGTCATCATATCACTGTATTTAGTAGCCACAAAATGCTGTAATTAGAGTCAATTAAAATCTAGTGTACGTTCTTGATCTGTAAAAAATACATTCCAGTACGAGGAGGAGCGCCTGCTATCGTCTGGGCGTGCGCGCGTGGCGGGGCTGGCGACGCGCATGGAGCTGGCGTGGCACAAGGAGCGCG
>DWNR01000115.1:0-25903 GCA_018250455.1 Polygonus leo | reverse complement strand
CCGAAATCGGCGTGTTTGTATGAGGAGAGTTGTGAAAGTGGAAGAAGCTAAGCAAGTATGCCAGAACCGTGCCGTTTGGCACTCGATACTTTCTGCTTACCTCGTTAAGGATTTGGCGTGAAGAGGTGTGTGTATTATAAAAAAAAAACTCGTGAGAACATTTACAATTATATATAATACATTATATATAATATAATATAATTAATATTAAAGACAACGACACAATTAATCCATTTTACTAACTCCGACCGTAACAGAAACACATTTTTCTTTCTGTGTCAAGTGGTCAATCCATTTACTGCAGTAATCTAGCTCTAGTACAAATGTTGTATAATATTATGCTTTTATAAGTACACTGTCCTCGTTAAAAATAAGTTAATGACTGTTTTTAAGTGGACTTCAAATACAAGGAGTCTCTTAATTTTTGTTTATTTTAAGAAAAACCTGCAGGATTGTTCGTTAGTGAGTTAAAATGGGGGATGCACGTTGTAGTCGATATTGTAATAGTTATATTTTCCGTAATCCATTAATATCCCTTTTCCGAGTATGGGTCTCATCTCAAATTAAGAAGATGTAAAGTTTTAAGTTGAAAATACGCATCGTATAATTTTAAATCAATCACTTTTAGGTAAAAAGACAACGCCTAAGAGATCGTAAAAAATCTCAAGGGACTGTGTAGTCTACAAATTTGTTAATAGTCAGCATTGTAGATAAGAGCCTTCGTTGTGAGACAAGACGTAGGTCTACTAGCAGGTAGTAGGTAGACTAGCAGTAGGTCAATAATAAGTTGTGATGAATTTACACCAAACTTCGATCAGTGTGTCAAATCAGAAGTGGTAGGCAGGTGGTAGAACACATATAGTTTAACCGGTGAGGTACAACCGCCACCCTCATAATCCTTCGTGAAGCAATTTATTGTGTTTCGGTTTGGAGAGGCGTGGTTGCCGGCTATAGGTACTTACAAACGAGCCGAACATCTTGGCCCTCAAGGGTAGTAACGCATTTGTGGTCAACCTTGGGTCAATCGTACTTGAGGATGACTACTAATGTCAATGGGTGGCAGTGACTTACCACCAGGTTGACTGCATGCTCGTTTGCTACCATTACACAAATAAAAAAAATGTGTCACAGATTTGAAGCCCCATTATTAGAAGCTGACTTATTAACTAGTATTATTTCTTTTATTATATCATTGCTAAAAATAAAACGTAGAATCCATTCAGATGCAGAGTGAGTGAACTATAATCGACTGAGCGCCGCGTGAGACGCCCTAACCCTATTAGAGAAAAGGCGATTAGAAGATTAGGTTTATTGTTCTTTCTCGTTGCGTTTTCCATTAGTTTTTACAATTAACCCATTACTGTGTCACTGTTGGAAACTTGTCTTAATACTAACTTTTTTATCGTCTTAGATGGCAAACGAGCATGCAGGCCATCCATGGACAAGTGGTCACTGCCAACTATGCGCATTAATAATCATCCCCGAGTACGATTCAATTGTATTTGAGGTTGACCACAGATGCGTTGCTACCCTTGAGGACTAAGATAGTATAGCCGGCAACCACGTCTGTCTAAACCGAAACACAATAAATTGCTTCACGTGGCGGTGCTACCTTCCCGGTCGAACTACATGAGTTATACCACCTGACTAAACTAATATGCTTTCATTCAACAGACCGATATTTTGTACACAGAAAAAATATTTTTTCCGAAAGATAAAAAAATATTCTTCGAAAAAGATTACATAATTCTGCCATGTTATACATATTTTAGCCGCAAATGTGGTCAAATAGCTTATAGTAGTTTTAGCCAAGAACAAACCTAAAAAAAACTTAGAATCAATACCAAATTACTAAGTAAAATTAATTACTTTGCCAGGTGGTAGAACTTATGTATGTATATATTAAACACGAGGCGAACATCCTCCTCCTCAAGTCCTCAAAGGTAGCAACGCATTTGTGGTCAACCTTGGGTACGCAATAATCGTACGCGGGGATGATTACTAATGTCCATGGGCGGCAGTAACCACGTACCCTCAGGTGGACTGCATGGTCGTTTGCTACCTATAAACCATAAAAAAGTACGAAGTAATGTAGTATTCGTCAATTCATTAATTTTATTTTGCCAACATATGTTTCTGAAACAAAGCAAATCATTGATTTTCGAAGCGTAGTCTTTTATTACCGTTTCGATGAACATAACAACCAATTATGCTCCGACTAACTTTCGAAGGGAGGCGTGGAATCGCTGGCCTCTCCGGTACCGCCACCTGAACCGGCGCCATTCGCAGACTTCTTTTGTTTCCGTAATTTCAATTTCTAAACAATATGTCTATGAAGTTGTGGAGTACTTCTGTACGTGGTGTTACGAAATTACTAAATCTTGTTGTCTATTTCGAATATATTGAAGAATTTTTGTAGATGATACATTCTAGATCCATGTTCTAGAACCTAGATATTTTTCATGAGTCCTAAAATGTGAGTTCAAAATTTCACGATGACCGGCAAGTGTGAGAATATAACAAAAAACAAAGTCACATTCGCATTTATACTGCCTATTAGTTAGGAAGTTAGAATTAATATAACATATTAATTATTCCATGTGTCTACATAAAATTCAAATATGTCAAAATTATAGATTGATTTTATGTTCCATAAAACCGCGTGCATATTACTGAAAATATTAATTTCAATTTTACTTTTAAGTATCCATATATAATTTAGAAATATATGTTACAATATATAGAAGTTAATATAACAATATGCGGTGGTGGCGCCTTACATTTAAGAACTTTTAGTGTTCTTAAAAGTTAATATTTTTGGTGTATGATGATTTCTAACGTATTTTAAAAAGAGGAAATACGAAAAATAATTCGTAAATAAGTTTAATGTCGACACTAAGTCTATCTACTTTTCGTGTTGTACCCGCTGCTAGACGCTTTTGGTGTAATACCTGCTTTTTAGGTTTACTTGGTTTATTCTTTCAATTTCTTTTGATAGTTTTAATAAATAGATTTGTTTTATTGTTACAGATTGGAGCGCGCGATCAGGAGCGCGGCGGCGCGCGTCGCAGCAGTCGCCCGCCGCTCTCCTCGCGCACTTCGACACCAGCGTGCTGCAGGTAACACACCATCCTACCACTACTATCACCTTACCACCACTGTACCTTTCCATCATATAAACGTCACCGCCACTTCGATTCTATATGTGGCAAAGCATCTGTGGGCAAGCCTAGCTAAGATTCAATCGTACTCGGGGTTAATGACTTATGTCAATTAGAGGCGATTATCCTTTATCATTAGTGGATTGCATGCTCCTCTGTTGCCTTTACGATAGGTACCATCATTGTACCTTACTATGATATCACTGTCATGGTACCACCACTTTTATACTACATATAAGTAGCAACGCATCTGTGGTCAAGCGTAGCTAAAATTCAGTCGTGCTCGTGTCAATTGGTGGCAATGACCTCTTACCATCGATGAACAGCATGCTCGTCGGCTACCTTTACGTTACCATCATCGCAATCCACCATTTACGCAGTATCACAAACAAAACTACTGTTGAACGTTTTTCAATACTGCATTAACTATCGAAACTCCTCACGAAGCCTGTCATCTTGCTGAAGTTTTCAATTTATTAATATTAATGTCAATTCTACCCCTGAAGTTGATATAAGTTATTTGTAAAAAACTAAAGTTTTTTTTTTAATATATTGAGTAATATATGATGTCGATTGCAGTCTAAAAAAATATCAAAGAAAGTTTCTCTTTTTGTCACTCGACCCTAAACCCTTTTCTTCAAAAGGTCAATCGCTTCCGAAGATTTTTCTGAAACTAGACGAACATCGGAGGGATTTGTTGAAAAGATAAAAAAGAAAGAAAGTGACAAAATCGTTACGAGTTGTAACGAGACGCAATTGAGCGGTTAATCTGGATAGCCGGTAGTTGACATTAGGCCCGTTTCATAAGTAGCGTTTAATTATTAAAAATTAGCGTCTACCGGCGTCTATGCAAGCAGAAGTAAACATTTTTACCATCTATGTCATCCATTATTTTTATAAAATGTCTATTATGTAAGCCTTAAAAAATTTAGAATGATATATTATGTATGATATGATATGTTATGCGCGAAATAAATACACTAAAATTTACATAGTAACAGTCACATAATAATAACTCGAACGTTATTGTATAAAATTCTATAAAAGTGTAGATATAGTTTGAGTCCCCGGAAAAGACATGAAGGTTTTTATTCCGAAAATCATTTCCAGAAGCGGGTGAAATGAGGGTGAAAATTTGAATGGAGCTACTAAAACTGCTAAGCCGATTTAGATGCAATTTTGTATATAGATAGTTAAAGTCCCCTGGTATTTATCTCATGATGGAAAATTAGCTTGGATAAAAATAAGCTACCCAAATTACTAATTTCATGCAGGAATAAGCAAATAATTCGCGGGATAATGCTAGTGAATATCGAATAAACAGAATTTTATGGAATGAAATAATAAGACTATTAAATATCAAGAAAATGATAAACTACAAAAAGATAAACAAGTTCTGTTACAAAACTCTATAAATAAAAGTATTGAAAACGTTTCGTGCGCTGAAACGTAAAGACATTGCAAAGATAACGCATCATGATACGACTGGAAAAGAAATTCCATTCAAACCTCCATTTTCTTGAACAAAATAATTGAATTGCCGCGTTGCAACCGCCCCGTGTGAACCGCGCCTACGTGAAATTTATTCCGATTCAACAGCGAGCGGCGCGTCCACATTCAATTTCCGTCCTTTTTGTGCGACACTTTTTGCTGGCTCCACCAATTTTAAATGGTGGCCGGCAGGCTGGGTGGCAATAATGTTGCTGCTACATGCTGCGGGTTATGGGTTTGAATCCCGGGTCAGTGTTTTGGGTGGCGAATAATTAATTATTTGGATGACATGACATGATTGTAATAATACATTTTTATACAACCTATACCAGGTTGTATAAAAATTGAATAGAATGTTTTGAGACTTGGCCTCTATTGTGTTTTGTACTTAACAAGAAAATCTTATAGGAACGTAAAAACCTTTTTTGTAAAATTATATTATGTATACGTCTGTAGATGATTTTGCTTCTCTATTTAATTTTTTACGGAGAAAAAGTTATTAACTTTTAATATTGTATCTTGATTAACTTAATAACTCACAATGCCTTCTTTTGTTTTCTTTTTTATTCTTATTATGTTTTCTTACTGCTGTCGGTTGATTGGCAAAGAATGCTTTTAGCATTAAGTCCGCCTTTGTATCGTATTTTTGTATTGGCTACATAAAGTTTAAATAAATAAATAATAAATGCCCCTATAGCTCCATAAAGCTCATGCATCCTAGCAGGAGGTAGAACTCATGTAGTTTGACCGGGGAGGTACCACCGCTACCCTCATAATCCTCCGTGAAGCAATTTATTGTTGTTCGGTATGAAGAGGCGTTGCCGGCTATACTTAAACGCGAGGCGAACATCTTAGTCCTCAGAGGTAGCATCGCATCTGTGATCAAACTTAGGTATGACTCAATCATACTTGAAGATGATTACTGATGTCCATGGGCGGCAGTGGCCACTTACCATCAGGTGGACTGCACGCTCGTTTGCTACATTTACACAATAAAATAAAAAAAAAGGTACGAAGAGCAATATCGGCACAAACACACTTTGCCTCCAACATTTATTCCGCGAAAAAAATAAACTACATTTATCAGGCAAAGGCAAAAGAAATAGTGATCGTAGCGCCTTATCGAATCGATATATATTTAATATAAATCACGAGGCCGATATCGCCGACATCGCTCAGCCTTCGACCCGCAAACGACGAGCGTTCTGCCCCACGGCTTCCCTCCGACATACTTACACTGTGTTGTGGAAACATACGGTCGCTTATTGTGGAGGGGGCCGCGGCGTGTAACTTACTGTAAATACGAAGTTATAATCATCTTAAAAATGGTTTTTATCGAATGAAGGTATCAAACTAGCATGTCTACTTCATGGTAAGTGGTCCCCGTGGTCGCCAATGAACGTTTATAATAAATATAGTGTAATAAAACAAAACGAACTGTAATATAATAATATTTTTTTTTGTTTAATTAGATGTTTCCTTTCTTTCGGATAATAGTTTCTGTTTATGCAGATAGAGAGATTAAAATATATCCCAAAATTGGGATATATTTTAATCTCTCTATCTGCATAGTCGCTTGTTTTAAAACATATCATGTTATTGGCGTATTTATTACATTAGATTTTACTACCAATGCTTATGCTATGAACGATATTCTATATACATTATCGCAGTCATGATATATTTTTATAGCAAAATACGCATAAGGTGGAGTACAACGACACTGAAAGCTCAATATAACAAATATTAAACACAAAAACGTACAAATTATCACCCCGTATATTTCATAACTTTCAAAACGATCCAGTGTAAATCAGTATTCGGAATTGCGGCCGCAGATGACCCGCGTCGGGGTCTTATGGCTTTTATTCAAGACGTTAGGCTCTACGGCCTACGTCGTAGCGATATCAAGGCCTATGTAGCAATTCCGAGGCCTACGCCGTAGCGTGTTCAGTTTTATCGCTACGAATCTATTTATGTTAGGTGAATAATATATTGGGTGAAACTGATTATCGTTTGCAATTCTGTATAATTCAATGTTTTTCTAAATTGAAGTAACATAGGAGCCTGCAATCCAATTGTTTCTGATACACATACATATGTGACAAACTTCAAGTATGAATGCTTCAAGAGATTGTAATGTTAGTATTAGTAATAGAACTTGTGTACCCCTCACAATCCTCCGTGAAGCAATTCTTGTATTTCGGTTTTGAGAGGCGTGGTTGCCGGCTATACTTATTCATGAGGCGAACATCTTAGTCATTAGAGGTAGTAATGTATTCGTGAACAAACTTAGATATGATTCAATCGTATTTGGTTTACATAATTGCAAAGTTTGTATAGGACAACGTGACTCCTTGGTACAATTTTATTATATAAAAGATTCCTAGAGTAAAGTACGAAAGTGGGCAATAAGGAATTATTTAAAATTCTTCTCCTAAAAGTTTAAAAAGGGATCAAGTATTTAAGCGGGTATAATCGCAAGAAATTGCTCGTTTGCTATATTTATACAAAATACTATTAAATTATAAAGAAAACATATAGTAACAAATAGGTATTTATAATTCAATATCGAACAGTTTTAGAGACTTTAAAAAGGAGCCTCCACCAATGTTTTTTGTACGTACTTTTTATACTCTCTACAAGCTAGTCTGGTATTTTCTTATACATAACGTACAATAATAGCCTTCATCGCGACTAAGAGTTCATTTCACTTATATGTACGTTTAGCTCAAAGAGAATAGGTCATACAGCCTACTGCACTGAAGCCTGCGTACGGAGTAGCTATTGAGTAGGTTGGAATTCATAGTGTAACAGATTTTATAAGATATTTTTTTTTCGTATAAAGTAAGCAAACGAACATGCAGTCCACCTGATGGTAAGTGGTCACTGCCACCCATGGACATCAGTAATCATCCCCAATACGATTAAATCATACCTAAGTTTGATCACAGATGCGTTGCTACCCCTGAAGACTAAGATGTTCGCCTCGTGTATAAGTATAGCCGACAACCACGTCTCTCCAAACCGAAACACAATAACTGCTTAACGGGTATTTGTGGCGGTGGTACCTCCCCAGTCGAACTATACGAGTTCTACCACCTGGCAACCACCACCACCACTTACCACCAGGTGGAATGCATGCTCGTTTGCTATCTTCATTCCATAAAAAACGATGTGTTGGATTTTGAGCCATTGGTCACCAGTACATAATCCTGGTTGTTCCAGATCCGCGACTGGGTGTCGGTGGAGGTGGACATGCTGCGCGCGCAGGCGGTCGCCGTGGGCGATGTCGACGACATCCTGCAGCAGCTGGACAAGCAGAAGGTACGTGGATCTCGTTATCATCAGGCTATAGCTGGGAGCTAGACAGCTCAGCTCAGATCAGACACGTCAGTCTGAGAGCCATGCCTCTTAATTACTTTTTAGGTAACTTAGAGAGTGCAAATGGGAATCTATTACTAAAATTCGGCTGTCCGTATGCAAAATGATGTCTCATTTCACCTAAAGTCTCTCATTAAGAGAAGTATAGGTCGAAATACCTGGTAGAACTTTAATAATACGTGTACAAGAAGTTGAACCGATCCCCAGGCATTAGAGACCACCTAACCGATCATCAAGCCTCCCTAAGCATGTTTGACAAAAATATCGTATTTTTTATGCTTTATGAATATTTAGTGAATGTTTTTCTTTGTGCAGGTAAAAAAAAAGAAAAGCATTCAAGACATTCATTGTAGAAACTATGTTTATAGAACTGTTTAACTAGTAGCGCCATCTAGTTGCTTTCGTGAAAATCTGTGCGATGACTCGAGTGTAAAAGTCGGTAATAGGTATGCTTTTTTTAAATGTTCAACCATTTAAATTGACGATTTTCCTACTGAAACCCAATTTGTTTATATATATACAACTGCGACGCGGCGGAAATAAGTGTTGGGGAGGATTCGCATTCGGAGCAACGTTTAATGTTCTATCACCGGAAAAAAGTTATACTATACATAAATAAGGAATGATAGAAACCTTGGATTCCTTGGTAAGGAATCAGGGTGGGCCTTTGGGAACTTGACTGTCGCCAAATGTCGTCATTTGGCGACAGTCGTATTTCTCTTGAACTTTTCTATGACCGCCGCGAGTGATCCAGCTTTTTAATTTTGAATAAACAGAAAGCTCCGAGGCGGCTATTTACAAAAAGTATAAAAAAGATATTTCCAAAGTATTTCAATAATTAGGGTTTGTTTATCTTCGCCGTAAAAATTCTGTGAGCGGAAATTAATTAAACTTTTACCTAACTTAGGCTCTTCTTACATTTAGAGGTTATTTCGTTTTTATTGTTAAAATAACTTTACAGTTGATTTAAATGTTTGTTTTATAAAAGACTAGCTGGGTATAGCTATGAGCACGTTGTTACGCCATCAACTAAAATAAACTGTCGAATATTGGTCGTACCAACTCAGAAACCTTCCTGGGCTCATGCACAACAACTTTGTTAAAGATCATCACACGATCAAATGCATAATTTACGATTCTATAAAGGACATACACACAAACATTCATTTTTATATATTAAGATATACGATACATACATAGATGGTGCAAATGTAAATAGGTAATCTTGTATTAGTGGTAGTAGTTTTATGAAATATTACGCTGTCAGTAGGATTATGCATTCAACCACGGCCTTAGTCCGGAGATATTCTGCCCACCGCCCTGCCAAACACATTGGACTTGCAATGCTTGCCAAAACTGAAACTATTTTTCAGCGTTGGACATACCCGTTTCGTATTCGAATTAAGCCCAGATTGGCATTACTTCTTATTAATACCATTTAAGCACATTATTTTAAATGAATTTCACGAACGAAGTACGGGGTATCATAGTATAAAAAGATTTAAACCATAGTCAGTAAATTGCCGGAAAGTAATCTATAGGTAACATTACCACAAACATTTGAATCATTTTTATGCCATTTTTTAAATTCTAATCTGTGAGCATTTTTTTATACTTTAAGACAGTAAAATATAAGAGCAACCTCACTTTAATACTCGCACAGCCTATTAAGTTATTATAAATTACAAAAGTTGCGGCGGATATAACAAACTTTGATTCCATTTCCATACTGGTACAAAGTTGTACCGATATACTTTTCTCAAATATATTATGCAGGGTCCTCGTGTCCGTAATAACGGTGGAGGTCTCTTGAAGTCTCCACAATGCGAGGTGACGAGCCCGGATTACTCGCCAAACAACTTGAAAACTCCAAATCCATAAGTTACCTTTTGATATACTGTTCAAGTGCGAGTACAGACGTCCTTTGGATCGTTTCGCTATCATGTCGTGTAAATAGCTTGAAATCGAATTACATAACGCGTCAAATCTAAAAAAGAAATTTCACATGATCAATATTAAACATGTTAGTTTTCGTAGCGCATCTCAGCCTATTTTTGTTATCGTAAAATAACAGAGATGACGATGGTCTGTTGTGTTCTGGTTTTCTGGACATAGTTTGTGTAAGCAAGTGTAGTAAGCAATGCCTTACTAGACTCGCTTTACGGCTGTGTAAGCAAGTCTAGTAAGCAATGCCTTACTAGACTTTGCCTTTTTTTGCCTTTGCCTTTACACAAACTATGTCCTACTAGATACGTTTGTGTGTTATTTTAATTCATTGACCTTAAATTTGAATACAATGTAAATGAAGTATCCAGTAATATAACTTACCTTTTTTATTAAACACTATTTGCATTGGAAGAATAATGCACGTCAAAATTCTCATAAGGTTTATTAAAAGAGCCATCTGTAGCGAAGCTTCATCTGTGTTCCTAGCACAATTTCCGAAGAATTAGAGGCGTTGAAATTTATTCTTTCAATAAATTCTTGAGAAGTGATCGCGGACGTACAGTTAAACGCGCTTGACCCAAAAACCTCGTGGAGTGGCGAACGATCGCGTCGATAGCGTGCGACTCACGACCGCCCATCCCTGCTTATTATTTCTAAAGCCCTTGCACTAGCCGTATCTATTATGTGACAGATGCAGCAAACAGGCGTGTAGTCCGTCTGGTATTAGGCAGAGTTACTGCAAATTGTTGGTGTGGAAGCCTGGGCTCCTATAAATTTGGCCGGTTTAAATCCCCTTGGCTGGTTGGTTTGTCGAGTAGGTACCTACTTAATTATTAGAGTTATATATTTATATATTTTCTTGTCTTAAGTTTTCGAAACATCCTCCAAATACCTTTATTTTTCCAAACATATATATATTAGAAAAGTGATACATTCAATACAATGTGAAATAAACCTTCTGAGATCTGAAAAATTAAATTAACATTTAAAATATTTACAAAAAAAGATTTAAGGTAACAGATATAGATATATTCAATTGTATATCCATAAAAGCGGTGCAGTTGCGTTGAAAATGTTAAAAAATTATCACATGGCCTCCGCCATATTTGTCCAGTGCCTATTTTTATTCCTGAAACAAATGGTCGTAGGCGCTTTGTCTACAGAATTTTCTCGCTCAATGTTGAAATGGAGCATCCGGCAAGCGTCGCATTACATTGTTACCTTGGTGGAAAAAATTATTTCACATCCCAAGTGAAACTCATCAAGGTCCTTACTGTAATGGATGTAAAAGAGTTCCGTTGTGAATTTATTGTTCGCCTTTTTAAGTTGCACAGGTCACATATTTTGATTGTAAGTGGACCTTGATTGAGAATTTAATTTTCGTGTTGTATTATTAAACTTTAACAGTCATGACTTGAATTTAATGATTATTCGTTTAATTGTTAGAAGGCTAAATTGTTGTAAATAGACTTAAGAGATAAATTGTTGATGTTGCATTTCTAAAAAATATGTATTTTTTCGGCTATAACGTATTGCTTACTGTCTATGACAACTTAAATTTTATCGTATAAATTTTATCTTTAGAAGAATGATGTGGTATGATGGTGTGAAGATATTGTTGTGTGAAGCCAAATAAACTTTGTCCTCATTCTGTACATCTACTTCATTATGAAGAAAAACTTTAAAACGTTAAATTTATATTGTCACGTTGTACAATATCATATGGACTCGTATCAATACAAGTTTTCATACAAACAATCTTTTCTGCCATCCACGCTTAGAATTCCACAATGCTCTGACAAAAATTAGAGATAAAACTATACGAACAGGCTTTGTGGTTCTCTACATCATGAGCATTATGGCTATAATATCAATATATAATATAATATCAATATAATACCAAACATTTCGAATACATGATTTATTGTCTTGACAAGCGACTGCCGCCGAGCAGTCCTACCGAGCGAGCTTACGAACACGTTTCTGTTCGTCTGGAGCGGGGTGGGAACATTGACCTACCCTTTTACCTCATCCCTCCCACGCACCCCTCAAACAAGCCTTTGCTTTCCTAAAATCAACCTTAAACGTTAATCGTTAAGATTGTATATCGTTTAACGTAACTTCCAAATAATTCCGTGAAGGTTTATTGGAAAAATTTGTTCTTGCTATTCAAGGTACAGTCGCAAAGTGAATTGAGTGCGAGTTATATTGTCTATGCGGCATATGACAATGTTAGTGTTTTAGATTCTCTTATGTATTTATTAATTATCTTCCTCACTTATATAATACCTATCAAGTGCTATATTTAATCCAAGTTTGCTGGACGTATTTTGATCAAATGGTTATTATATTGTTACATGTTTTATCATTGAACATACCTAATGAGTTAATGCGCCAGTGTAACCAAAACTTCCCAAGGATTTAAATTCAATGTTACAAACAAAAATATTAAAAAAAATACTCAGCGTGTATAGTTACATATATTTTCATGACAACGGTTAACATATGTTCCTCTAAAGTGGAGTACTGTAGGTTTATATCATCATTATCAACCATTTATTGCTATGTAAAAGTGCCTTCACTTACAATAACAAGATATAGGTCAAGATTTTCGGCATTTTTTGCTAGAGCTCTTCTATCGTTCAATTCATATCACGGGAGTTCATGTAAGGCTAGGTAGAAAATAAGAATTTGTCCATTAGTATATTCGTACCTTTTTAAACTGAAAGACTTTTTTCCCAATCTGAAATTTTTAACGAGAAATATAATATAAATTCTACATATACCTCAAACCTTTTACTCACTTCAGATATTTGTTTCACGTCACGTTTTTCTTTTCGTTACAAAATAAATGTTGTAAAGAAATACGAGAGATGGAGTATCCAACGAATGGTTTAACAAAAAAAGGCCGGCCAAGGGCAAGTTCCTCTTACATTCTAAGGATTCCGTATATGATAAATAAATAAGTCAAAGATATACATGTTATAATAGATAAGTTATAGATATACATGGATGTTCAATTTATACTTATTTTAATTAGGATGCTTGGTTAGTTTATGAGATTGTCTAGAATGAAGTTTTAAGAAAAGTGAAAGTGAAAGTGAAAGTGGCTTTTACCCTTTGGGCACGAAACCCTAAAAATGAATGGTAGTAATGTTAAAATAGCTGTAGTATCCATGAGTATATAGGTACTATTGCAGGTGGCCCTCATACTTCATCTCATATGGCATGCCACTTGGCCACTTGCCACATCTTATTCCGTTTTTAATACCCTCCTTAATACCGCGGAACAAAGCCTCGATGCATTGTGCCAAATTATTTTTTTTCTATGTTGTATTTTTGCTACGTAGTTTATTGTGGACATAAAGTTGTTTTCGATTCATGAATATGCATAATTTTCAATAACGTTATATTTTATCCCAAACGAAAAGAATTGGAATAGACAAAATTAGAATAAGAAAAGCAAAAGGCTTTTGGCAACAAACCAAATTTGTGTTGGATAAAACTTTAATTAGCAAATCAATATATTCGCTGCAAAACCAATACAAGAAATATATTTTACGGATTATACTCCAACTCTTTTATTTTTTTTTAAACACGGCCACATATAACAACGTTTAAAAGACAATAAAAAGTATAAATAAAAAGATGATCTGTTTTTCAGTGATGGGAGTTGTTGTTTTAAAGTATGAATTTAGGTAAAAAAGCCTGGTATGAATACCAATTTAATCAAATAGGCGTAATAATATAAAATAAATTGAATTGTGCAATTGAGTAGAAATACAATTTAATTGAAAATATTGCATAAGATGTTTTCCGAGTGAAGTGTAAAGTTATATAAGAGAAATGGAAAATTAATATGTAGTATAAAAATTCAAAATCAAAAATTAGTGGGCAACAAATATGTGATATGACATTTACTACTAAAATAATATTTTTTGTTTCAGTAAAATCCAAAGATAAAGTGAAAAGTTAAATCCTTTAAAAAAATCGATATTTTGCACATTAATTAAATACTGAAACATGAATAAGAAAGTTCAAAATTTAAAAAAATCAATCACAATGTAAAATAGTTGAAAAATAAGAAATACAATTCTTTTAGTTTTGTTCATTTTGGAGATATTAGAATTTTATTGTTGGCGTGCTTTCCAGTAGGTCGAAGTACCTATTGTTAAGTCGACCGCATTATGTATAGAAATGTTTTAAAACGGTTCATTGTTCATATATCGCAAGATAGGTACGACGAGCTTATAAAAGGGCCGATTAACGTAATGGAAATACATATTTTTCTTGGAACAGAAAGTGTTGGAGTTAATTTTAGAAATGCACTACAGGAAGGTGGAGTCGATCGATGGTGACGTATATCATATGAATGGAGCGAGTCATTGAATGAAATGGAATAGTGTTCTGTTCTAGTTCTAGTTCTGTTCTAGTGATCTGAAATTCATCATCATCATGATAATTAAATACGTCATCATGATAATATGTGCCATAAAAACCCAAAGCATACAATAAAATACAGATATATTGTTCAAAAACTTAGGAAAAACATTAAGCATTTTTACTTCTTCCATTTTGATTTTTATTTTCTGGTAACATTTTAAGACACGAAGGATGTTCTTGGAAGAAATAATAGTGTTACTAGTAGGTCAACAATGTATTTTCTTGGAATAAGAAGTGTTTATAGTAGGAATGCAAAAATAACGAGGTTACGTTGTTCGTTGGAGGCGTTGTATAACAATGTAAAGTAAAATGAATATTTCTCTAAACTATACATTTTCGTACAACTTCTGGCATATTATATGGAACTTGAAATTTATTCAAATTAAAATTCAAAAGTTTTTATACCTTATTAGGTTTATGGATACACTTAATGAAAGTCATACAGTGTTTCATGAGTAATTTGTTATTATAATAATTAATTCATTCACACTTTCACTTAAGCATGTATGTAACATTGAAGCGTCCATGACTAATTTCAGATAGAATCTTCAGATAGATTTGCTTTTTATTGTAATTTAAACTCGTGGAAAGAAACCTGGTTTGCTTCAAACGCAAATATTCAAACGTCGAAGTATAATCTTTCACTCTAAAAGATTTCTAAAAAAATAATCTAAATAAGACGTTTAATCTAAGTAAGAAGTCGCGACATGGAAGCAGCCGCCCCTCTTCTTATTTTCATCGCACTATACGGAAGGTTGTTAATTCTAATAACTGGGCTCAGCATTATACAAGTACATTACAAGGTTACAAGTCTTTGTTGTTTCCTACAACAGAAAGCAATCTGGTTAATTGATGCACTGCAGCAAGTTAGAATGATTGATGACGACCACGTGTTCTGATGTGACTGTTGATGTAGTTTGTTCAAATCACTGTGCCCTGTATGTAAGGTACGTGGAAAAGAGAAATTACTTTACTTATTACTTCTTGGGGCACAGTGTAGTGTACCCAACCTACCATAACTCAGTTATTGTTCCGATTAGACTTTGTTATTTTTTTTTGTTTTAAAATTTTGAAACTAGTGCTATCTACGTGTTTAATGTCCATTTATAAACTACTCTGTGACTTACAGATAAAACGTTGGTTATTCAATTCCTAACAGATTTACAGAATGAATAAGATTTACTTTATCCTTGAATCAAGGGAACAGCAACACTACACTACTATTGTATTCAAAAATGCAAAAAAACGAATAGTATGGATTCGATACTTAGGCTGAATCTCAATACTATTGAATTCGAAAATCTTCAGTGTATGGGATATCATACCACTTGCTAATGGAAAAGGTTTCAGCCATATAAACTGGACTTGTGGCGGTCAGAAAGATCGTTTTTACCTCGTACGTGGCAAGATGTGGAATGATTTTCCTCTCTAGGTATTTTCGGAGCGCAACAACATTCAGAAGTAGTCTAGCATGGGTGGATTAGTGTGTGTGGGTTAGTCTTCAACAATAGCCCATCATAGTCCCACTGTTAGATACGGGTGTCTTTCACAATAAGAAGGATTTAGTCTGTAGTAGATGGTGTCAAATGGGAATAAGTTTATTGTTTTTGTCCCCTAAGTTTTTTACTATCTCATTGAAGTGTAGGTTTCCTCGCAATGATTTCCTTCACCGAAAAGCAAGTGATAGATTAAATTTAAATACAATAAAATAATTAAAACAATTAGAAGGTTGGATTCTCAAGTAAGGTTAAAACTCTCATACAAATACAAGAACAGACAAAAGTCGCAAGGTTACAAACGGATGGTTTGTATATCACGTGGCAGTAACTGTCACGTGGCGCGACGAGTTGGGAAGGGACTGCAGTGCACGTGTTCGCTACTACCCCTAGTGTTTATTGCACATTTATTAGGCAGGTAGTTGTTTTTATGAATCGTAGAGGTAAACAAGGCGTTTGGTAAATAGTTGCCGGTATAGAAATAATTCCGAAATCGAAAAAGCTAAGTTATTTGATGCGTGCTACAGAGCAAGCAATGTGAACGCTTCTTTATACTTCAGAATGAACCTCCTACGACTAAGTGTAAATTGAATACAATATTTAATAAACCAAGACGGTGTATAAAAATATCTTATATAATATTTTTGTTGCATAATACAACAATGATAGATAGTAAATAAACAATCTAGACACGTTTAGTGCAATTTTTTCGTCCCGTTGCGCCACGTGACTGTGGGCTCCGCGTGACGTGACATAGATACCGTTAACCCGTACGCCGTCCGGAATGTCCCCATGTCTCTTTCCACAAGTACGAATTATCGATTTGTATTGAAGTAAAACATTCATAGGAACGATGGGAGAGTAAAATGCTTGAAAGCACGTCAGAGCCATAATTACGATTAAGGTATTGCAAAATAATTTATAACTACTTAATGAGTAAACACAAATCGTGTTAGCTATTTACCAATTATTACGCCGTTTTTTCCTGTGCACCGTTCATAAGAACCAATTGTACGCGCTCAGCGACAATGCTTCGTCCCAAACCTCACCCTTCGCGCTCTCTCTTTCACACATAGTACAGTTCAGCACGCAAGTAGTCACTGATAGAAAAATCGCTATACGGCGTCAAGCATTACGCAATAACAACATTGTTAACTTGTGTTGACCACTTTACCATATTGTCATTTGAGAGATAAGGGCTGTTGTTTTTAGTTATAAGTTTTCACTTCTATCGGCAGTCTCTATGACTACGAATTAATTTTTATAGCTGTTGTATATGTTGATAGATTTGTATAATAATTTTGATACAATCATATCAAAAAAAGAAGTTAAGAATTGGTGTGTTAAAAGAAGCAAAATGAGAAGTCCGTTTAGAAAAAGCTTACATGATATCAAATGATATTTTTTACCGCACGTTACCCATACTATAGTTTACAGAACATGTGATTGTAATTTATAAATTGAATACCAAAATTATTTTCAAACCAAAAACTCACAGATAATACAATATAACCTAGAAGATATAATCTAAGCAGAAAATTTAAGAAAAAGATACGCAATTATCTGAAATGTCTCCAGCTTGTCAAGGTACTCAACAATGAAATTCTGTAATTGAACGGTTCTTTATATGTAAGTGAGGTTAGCGTAGCCACGTGACAGGTGCGCCGCGTGACGTGACATACGAACCGGTAACCCGTACGCTGTCTGGAATGTCCCCATGTCTCTTACCACAAGTACGAATTATTATCGATGTGTATTTAATTGCTGTTGCATATATAGATAGATTTGTATAATACTTTTAAAAAGGTTAAGAATTGGTGGGTTAAAAGAAGCAAAATGAGAAGTCCGTTTAATAAAGACTTACGCGATATCGAATGATATTTTTTTACCGTACGTTACCCATGCTATAGTTACCAGAACATGTGATCGTTGCTTACAAATTAAATACCCTGTTTTTTTCAAATCATAAACTCACAAATAATAATATGCGAGTATAACCTAGAAGTATAATCTAAGCCGAAAGTTTAAGAAATAGATACGCAATTAACTGAAATGTCTCCAGTTTGTCAAGATACTCAACAATGAAATTCTGTGTAATGGAACAATAGTTTTATATGTAAGTGAGGTTAGCGTAGCCACGTGACACGGGTGTCTTGAAACTCAACTCATAATTTGTAAAGTAAATATGCCGAAAATAACAAATTCACAGATATACATATAGACTGTACAATAAAATCAATCTAAGACGTTCAAGAAATAGATACGCAATTAACTGAAATGTCAGCAGTTTGTCACGAGGAACTCGCAATGATTTTGTGTAATTGTACAGTAATTTTATATGTAATTCAGGTTAGCGAAGTCACGTGAGAGGTGCGTCGTGAAACACAATTCATTACTTGTTAACTAAATATGTCGAAAATAACAAACTCACCGATTATATTGAGTATTATCAATCTAATTCCAAACATTGCGACCCAGCAAACGTTGTTCTGCCACAAACAAAAAGATAAAAAATGGAGGTTGATGATGAATGCGGGGTGAAGGGTGAAAATTTAAGGTTGTATGTATTTTTATTGCCACATCAGAGAATTTCATACATTAGATTATCTGAAATTGTCAAGGAGAGCTCACAATGAAATTCTGTGTAATGGAACAATAGTTTTATATGTAAGTGAGGTTAGCGTAGCCACGTGACAGGTGCGCCGCGTGACACGATTCCATGCCCGCGCCCCGCTTCCCTGTGCCACCGGCCTTATTACCTTTTTCTTATTCCGCCATTTGTATGGCATCTATGAAATTGGCGGTGTAACTGATATGTTTTTGGTTTTATCAAGGTTTTGCTCTTTAAAAAAGATTGTACAAGTTTTTATAGTTTCATCCGTTCCGATGATTGAGGATTAAGTCAAAGTAAGTAAAATTTTTGACTTTCTACTTACTTACCTAATCGTTCACAAATTTTCATTTCGAAAATATAAAAATGATGATGATATTCGTCCAAGCTGATCTTCGGAACATTAAACAATGAAATCTTGTACATATGTGTAAATTACGCTAACTTGAGAGATAGTATACTTATTAACACGACAGGTGGCGTTGTTGCCAAGATTTTCGACGACGTCTGGCTTGTCCCTCTAATTCAGCAGTCCATCCAATTTTATGGAATAGTGGAGATAGTATTTTAGTCATAAAGAAAGTTATATGCTTAAAAGATAGTCGTTCAAGCACTCTTTAGATTGAATCTTGATAAGTAATGTAGCCTTAAATGACGTTCTGTGCACCAGACTGATGCAGGATCGCATTCCTTAAAAACGAAGTAAAGTATTTTTTTCCAGGTAATAGTTTTGAAAAACACCTTATATTTTAAATCAAACTATAGTTTAATTAATTGCAATTTCTATAAAGGTATATTTGTACCTTTTTTACATACAAATAATTTAATATTTAAAATTATTGTATGATGTTTTATATATTATAATATTTTTAGCACACAACTCAATTAGACATCAGCTCAAATTCTTAGTTTACGAGTGCGGTTCCAATTAAGGGAGGTATTTTTTAATTGTATATGTTTTTGGTACTTCTTGTATATGTTTTTTAAAAGCTGCCTATCTTTATTATAGCGTTTCATTATTGTTTCAACTGTTGTGTTACTATCATTCTTGTATCAGGTGGTAGAACTAGTTTAGTTCGAACGGGGAGTTACCACCGCCACCCTCATAATCCTCCGTGAAGCAATTCTTGTGTTTCGGTTTGGAGAGACGTCGTTGCCGGCCATACTTATATACGATCTTAGTCCTCATTGGTAGCAACGCATCGGTGATAAAACTTAGGCATGATTTAATTGTGCTTGGGGATAGGGTAGGGGGTAGGGCGGCCGTGACCACTTACCATCAGGTGAACTGCATGCTCGTTTGCTACCTTTATACGATAAAACAAATATCCGTTCCCAAGACCGCATAGAAACAGACATACCTATTTAATGATTCAGTTGTAAATAAGCGATAGAATAAGTTCATACATACATACATACACATCTTCACGCCAAATCCCTAATGGGGTAGGCAGAGAGTATTGAGTGCCAAATGGCACGGTTCTGACATACTTGCCTAGCTTCTTCCACTTTCATAACTCAAATACTTCTTTTCTTTTTTGAAAAAGTTCTATTACTCAAAATACACCAGCAGAGTTTTACAGCTATAAAGGTTGAATTTAACCGTCCATATGCTATATTTTTATAAACTCAGTTATTGTACGCACCATTACCGTGTTTCAACAGATAAAGATAAAAGTATCCGTTACTTATTTTATTTCATATCGAAGGATCTGTAGGGGTACTCTGTGTGAGAACATTGGTTCGATAACAAGAAACTCAAGAGCTGTTCTTGAATAAACAAGCTGTAACAAGTGTACTCTATTGAAATTATATTTCTTTACCTTAGCATGAATCACACTCCTGAAGTTATATTTTATAATGTGTACGTAAATATTTTTCTGTAATTTATGCTCGAAAAATATGTATAACTTAAAGTTCCCAAAAAACCAACGTCTAGTACGTTCACCTCTTACTGGCATCAATAAGATTTGAAGATTGGTTTAAAAATAGCGAAAATGTATCGTACAATATATACAAATTAAACTTATTTAACTTGATACCTTCTAGTGTTTGAAATCGACAATGAAAATATTTTACAAGGAATAAACACAGTTTGAGTGACGTGACAAATTATTATAACAACTGCTATTATGTACCTGAAATTGTTGATATATATTTTAATGGTATTGAAGTAGCGATAGAGCAACCGTTCACTAATGATGATTGGTCGATAAGATGATCTAAAAGGCCACTTGGTAGATATTACAGTACATTATCACAGTATTTTTATATAACAAAAATACGGTGATAGCGCCTACGCAGGCCAAAATTAAATACTCACAAAATTATGAACACTTTGACTTTTTTTTTTGATTATTTCAGAGATTAAACTTATACGGTTTAATCGCGAAAAGAATATCTTCGATCCTCCATGTCCATGTGCACGTGATGTAGGTACATACGCCACAGTTACTAAAATGTATCTTTGATTGTCAAAGGGCATGGGATTACATAAGCAGTTCATTTGCTAGCCTCGTCGGAACTTACTAAAAACAATTTTCATAATAAAATAAAATAATACTTTGGAGAATTATCTAATTTGTAGGTAGGTATTAAAGATTTAATATTCAATATTAGTAGCGTCAATGATGAACGTTGTTAAATGTAAATCATTAGTGCTTTTTAATGAGCGATACTCACTTTGTGCTGATACATTTTGTAAGTTAAAGTAAGACAAAGTGATAAAAGTGAGATGTCAATGGATGTCGTTCAGTCGCTATTCTCCAAATTAAAACAGGTATTCATGTATGTCTTCTTTTTCAATTAGGGGGATTTGGGTAACAGTCCCCCACGCTGGACAACGCTGGTAGACTTTATACGAGTTTAATATAGTTTTCTTCTGTCTAGAAGTTTCAGACATGGGAATTTTCTCACTTCCTTTCCTTTCTTCACTTACCTTCCCTGCTACAGCAAACTGTAATCTGTAGTCCAATAAGTATATTATTTGAAAAATCAAGCCTGACATTAGAAACACCCTCGAAAGCATTGTAGTTGTATTTTTTGTATTAATGTCATAAAGTATATACATAATCTTTCCTTTTACATTGCTGCGTTAACAATAATCCGCGACCATTCAACAGATAAAAATGGAGGAGCGAGAATTATAAATAATATGTTGTGCTTAGTTAGTAGAGCGCCAAATCGCCAGCTTGAGCACAAACTGGCATAATAGATTGCCCTACATTGTTTCCGAGTTCGAAATCTGTATATCCCAATAGCAAAGTGGAGGCGTAAATAGTTTTAGATACATCCACATCGCCTCGAATTCAAATATCGCCTGTCAAATTAGCATCACGGGTTCCATTTTTGAACCACTAGTCGAAACTAGTGGCAATGCCGAAGAGCGTTGCATATTTGATGTGAAGCCCAGAACAGTCGTTAGCGCTATCTTGTTCTGAATTGTGGATAAGTTACAACGTTTAAATTCTTGTTAAGTTTTAGGTTACTGCAAATGGGTAAACTCATGAGAATTTGCACATTAAGGAAATTGGTATATTTATATCATCAGGCAGTCATATTTCGTATTCTCTTTATATGACCAGGAAATTTCAGTATGAATAACGTAAGAATGGGAAATAAGCCAGACACATGCTATTGGTTACATCTTTAGTTACAGGTGTAAATAAGTGTCTTCCTGTGTTTGTATGAGGAGAGTTATGAAAATGGAAGAAGCTAGGCAAGTATGTCAGATCCGTGCCATTTGGCACTCGATACTCTCTGCCTACCCCGTTAGGGATTTGGCGTGAAGATGTGTGTCTGTGAGTGTGTGTGTGTGTGTGTGTGTGTATGATTTTACAATATTTTTGCGTTCACGCATAAATATTCGTAAATGTACTGACGACGATTAGTATCCATTTCTGATGCAGATTTAAACTTTAATTATTCGCCGACATGCTTGTCAAACGCTTGAGCGAAAACCACAATAGAGAGTGCATTGCAACGCTGCTACTGTGTCAGAAGTTATTATATATTTATTAGAATTTGCTGATCCCTAACATTTAGAACCCCATAAAGTTCCTGAGAATAACCTTGATCTAAGCATCGATTACTTACAATTTTTATTTTACTATTTTGATTGCCATCGCAGGAACGAATTGTATAAACAATTTACACAAAGGGACGCCAATGGGCGAAGTTGAAGTGAGCATCGCGAATTCCATTATTAGACGTCGTCGTCTAACGACCAGCTACCTCCAGTGAGAAGTGCGTTGCATATTTGATGTCGACACTTAGGTAGCTATCAGGGCTCAGAACGGCGCTTAGCTGTCTTCCCATACATCAGGGATTCATGATGCCGGTTAGTGGCGAATTGAGCTACAGATTAGTTGGCTCAACTATGGCCTTAATAGTTTGCAAGGCTTAACTTGTGTAACGCCTCCGGGAGCATGAATTTTTACGTGTAGAGTACCTACTTAAACTTGATAAAATTGAAATACTAGTGAAAATTGAATAAAAAAGTATGTAAAGCTTTAGTTTTGTACTTTTTATTATATGCTTTAGATCTACTACTATCTAATTTATACTATCTAATTATTATAGTAAGCAATAATTTTATTAAAAAAAAAAAAATTAGATCAATAATTTTATTCCATGACCTCATGATTTCAGTCGATACATGACCATAATATGAGATTTACTCGAAATTAATTTTATTTTTAGATTTAAAATGAAATATTGAGATAAAGAAAGATCAGCGAATATTTGTCATAGGAATGTCATTCGTATTCACCGGCCATCGAGCAACGCGAAATGGTACATAAGTACAGTGAGTCGGAGGAAAGTGGAGTTGCCGTTAAGAGTTGTGTTGCATATTTGATGGTCGCTGTCGTTGCCAGCTGCGAGTTACGCCACTTAGCGAAGTGGGCCTCTAGGTATAATTTTCAACCAAATGAAACTTCAGCTGAGGTAACTCACTTTAATAGTTACTAAGTGATAGGTGATCAAAATGTTTATATGGAATAAAATAAAGATGTGCTTAATAACTTTAAGAATATTAAAAAGCTTACATCGACTATTTTTTTATATATGTATTTTAATTTATTGATTTGTGTTTCTTAAAGAGTAGTGGATAAATAAACTAGTAATCTAAGCTACCAACCAGAGTGAAGTATAAGTGTACATACATACACATCTTCACGCCAAATCCCTAACGGGGTAGGCAGAGAGTATTGAGTGCCAAATGGTTTAAGTGTATATAAGTAGATATGTCATGTAAAGTCGTATTAAACGGTAAGCTACTGTCACAGCTCTTAACATTATTTTAATAATTTAATAAATGCACTGCTCACTTGAGGGCGTGGAATACGTCCAATGGAAAGAATGAAATGAAAAGTAACAATGGCATATTAACTATACTGCTATAAAAGATTTAATTAATTTGAAATAATACAGCAAATAATACATCAACGAGTTCAAAAGAGGCAGTGTTCATAAATTGGTACAAATGACAAAAATATGCTTAAAAGTAAAACAAAATTTAGCAATATGTAAATTTATAAAGTATATTACAATACTTGTAATATTGAAATGGACGTGTAACGTAACGATAATTTAGGAATTCTCATTGATAGATAGATACACTCTTTATTGTTTGTACACCACAACACATTGGAGTAAAAAAAAACCCAATATACTTCATACACTATCTCTTAACTATGAGGTGTATATAATTTCTAGTTATTACAGTTCAATTATAATATTCATCGGGTATTTAGTAAACAGTATTCGGAAGTCGAATAAAGTTTGTTTTCAGGACAAATTCGGACCTTTCTTGTGAACACGCCGTCGCGTCGCGGCGTGATGGCGATGGAATTTGGGACTCCTTCAACAAACAAGAACAATGTTTCTGGAACGTGGCAATAATATTTCAATAAGTTGTACCGTACACGTCCCCATGGTATAATAATATTCAATTTTTAATGTTTTAAAGTAATAATTTTTAAGAAGTAATAAAGTGTGTTTTTGTGAGGCTCAGTGCGACAGCGGAATTTTTGTTGAACGTTACTTTACGCTGTAATGCACGATATTTATAATATACTCGTATAAGAGTTTAAAAAGATTTATTTTTTATTATTTAGAACAATAGAAAGAAGAAAGATATCAAACACACACGTGTTTGATATCATTATTATTTTTTAGCGTATACCTAAAGGTAGCAAACGAGCATATGATGTATGTATGATCCACTTGGTGGCGGTAGTGACCACCACAGTGGTCACTACCGCCCATGGACGTCAGTAATCATTCTCAAGCACAATTAAATTATACCTAAGTTTGATCACAGACGCGTTGCTACCTCTGAGGACTACGATGTTCGCCTCCTGTATAAGTAACATAGCCGGCAACCACGCGTCCCCAAATCGAAACACAAGATTTGCTTCAGGGGGAATTATGAGAACACAATATAAAAATAACATTTGTAACGACATAAAAACATAAAAGCCCACGTTTTAGTATATAAAGGTACATATTTTAATTTGTAACAAAATAAGAGCGTTTATATTCGTGCCATAAATAGCATAAACATGTATGCATTAAAATATAAGCGGAAAATACAATAGCTAATTTTCAGGTCAACGTGGTTGACAATCAGTATGGACTTTTTGGACATTTTTGCCGTCTGCGGCCTCATTTATTGCCCATTTTTATTAAATAAGTTAATGACTTCAAATTGCTAGAAGTCAGTGCTGACTCAATACTTCCATAGTGTATATTGAATTAAAGTCAATACAATGCAGTTTACCATATCAGTATTTTATCTGCGCTGACTTTTGAATTTGAAGTCAGTAACTTACCAAAGATAAATCTGACTTTATTACGAGGTGTCGCAGCCGGCAGACACGAGCATCGCATTCGCAATCACCTTCTGATAAATTTGTAAATAACAATCTTGCTTATAAATTATTTTCATTAAATAAGTTACTGAGTTCAAATTGTTTGAAGTCAGTGCTGACTCAATACTACCATCGTGTAAATTGATTTCAAGTCAATACAATGCAGTTTATATTGACAGTATTTTATCTGCGCTGACTTGCTTTGAATTTGAAGTCAGTAACTTACCAAATGTAAATATGCCTTTATTACGAGTTGTGGCAGCCGGCAGATACGCGCATTGCATTCGCAATCACCTTCTCATAAAGTAAATAACAATCTTGCTTTTAAAATTGGAAAATAAGCATTATACTCACTTTTGTATTGTTACTGGGAGACGTAAAATTGATCACTTTTGTGTTTATTATTCTTATCATCACATAAATAAAAATTTTGTAGCAAACGAGCACGCAGTGATGGTTAGTGGTCACAGTCAGATATTAATAAAAACATCCCCC